>FLMG01002296.1:10404-21572 GCA_900088475.1 Hyphochytrium catenoides | reverse complement strand
ATAGGACGACGGCAGAGCTGCAGAAGCTAGTTCAGCGTTGTTGGAATGCAGTCCCAGCTGAGCGCCCGACCTTCGACGAAGTAATTACCTCCTTGAAGCCTCTACCTATCCCAAACTCCTTTACACTGCCGACAAGCATGGGACAGTAGTGACCAAGATTCTGCAGAAGGCCTTCGTTCAGTCCAACTCTACTTCTCTTTACCTAATGCCGAAGAACCCGAAAAATTTTCTTTACTGCTTTGCGTTGAGATAACGATAGCAACAGTATTGAACTTTCAAATGACTCCCCTGTCCTTCGCCTCCTCCCTTCCTCCCTTTGCTTTGCAGTCGTGCTCGTGAGTGGGAAAGCGAGATGGACAACGGCCGCGCGAAGAGGTTCTTCTTCCCCTTTCTTGTCAGCCAATTCTCTAGTCGCTTATCGACCTTAGTCCCGTTTTTCGGACTGTTAGTTGTTGTTCAAACGACAATAATGGCGGCGGCGAGGTGCGGCTGTTAGCCTTTCTTGCTTAGCACAGCCTTTGGGCGATTAGTCCCAGTGTCCGTTCTTAGAACTTCATGTAGATACAGCGTTCACCAAAGCTCAAGAGAAATCCAATGATCTCTGTCAGGAAATATCAGCACTATTAACTTCGTTATTTGTAGACACCTGGACAACTCATATCAACCTGTTCCCCTGAATGGTAGGAAGATACTCCTGTCTCACTGTTCATCTTCTACAACTGACTATTACTCTGGCTAGGTTTCCTACTGCCCAGTCAGGGGCTAGCTCACAAGGGACTGGCTACTGCTGCAGTGCCCCTACTACTAGGCTTGCCCCTACACCTACCAAGGGCACACATAGTTCTCACAGCTCTTACTAAGTTGCATCGCTGCCAGCCTTCCGTTGTCAGGAGCTTCAGCAGTAGCCAGTCCTTTGCCTTACAGCCAGCACCACCAGTAGACAGTGCTGGATAAGGCGCAGGGCAACAACTACTACTACCGCACACTTACATTCTCCTCCTTTGTCCTGTGGCAGCGCTGACCAGCACTGGTGCCCTTTCATCCCATGCCACCTTGTCCAAGGGGCAAGACTGCTGCTGCAGGTGCCAGGCCTAATCCATCCCGATCCTTGATGAAGGCAGGGCGTGGCAGGGCCTTTGTGAGAGTGTCTGCGACCATCCCATCCGTGCGTAGGTACTTCAGTAGAATTGTAGCCTTGGCCACCTCCTGTCTGGTGAAGTGGTACTTGATAGAGAAGTGTTTTGTGCGCTTGTGGCTTCCGGCACCTTCCTCGGATGCCCGGCATAGGGCGGATTGGTTGTCCTCATAGATGAGTGTGGGGTTGCCTTTGGGGGCATGACCTGTAGGCAGATCATCCCGAGAGAGTCTCCTGAGCCACACTGCTTCCCAGCTTCACAGAGTGCAACATACTCTGCTTCTGTGCTTGAGAGAGCCACCAGGCTCTGCTTCTTAGATTGCCAACTCACACAACCTCTTGCAGCGATGAAGGCATATGCCATGGTCGACTTGTAGTCATCCACAGAGTTGCCCCGGTCCGCATCTGCATAGCCGAAGAAACCCACACTCATCTATGAGACAACCAATCCGCCCTACGCCTGGCATCCGAGGAAGGTGCCGGAAGCCACAAGCGCACAAAACACTTCTCTATCAAGTACCACTTCACCAGACAGGAGGTGGCCAAGGCTACAATTCTACTGAAGTACCTACGCACGGATGGGATGGTCGCAGACACTCTCACAAAGGCCCTGCCACGCCCTGCCTTCATCAAGCATCGGGATGGATTAGGCCTGGCACCTGCAGCAGCAGTCTTGCCCCTTGGACAAGGTGGCATAGGATGAAAGGGCACCAGTACTGGACAACGCTGCCACAGGACAAAGGAGGAGAATGTAAGTGTGCTGTAGTAGTAGTTGTTGCCCTGCGCCTTATCCAGCACTGTCTACTGGTGCTGCTGGCTGTAAGGCAAAGGAGTGGCTACTGCTGAAGGGTCCAGCTACTAGGCTTGCCCCTACATTTACCAGGGCACACATAGTTCTCACAGCTCTTACTAAGTTGCATCGCTGCCAGCCTTCCGTCGTCAGGAGCTTCAGCAGTAGCCAGTCCTTTGCCTTACAGCCAGCACAGTAGACAGTGCTGGATAAGGCGCAGGGCAACAACTACTACTACAGCACACTTACGGCGGCAGCATCCGCCATCATCTCTCCGTTCTCATCGTGCTAGGTAGCTCTTGCAATGAATAGTAGAGTCTCTAGAATGTCGCCTCTGGGTGACTGAAGGAAGACTTGGTGAATAAGAAAAGAAAGGGCGCCCTGTTACGACGCCTGGTAGCTAGATAAATTTCGTCTCATAGAGGTGGCTTGTTTTTCTTATTTCCTTCTTCCTCGGCACACTCTTCAACATTCTCCTTGCTGGTTCAGACCACCTTTTTCACCCTTCTTCTGCACGGCAGCAGCCACCCAGAACATCCTCTCGCTACCACCAAACAAACAACGTCCTTGCGACAACAATCGTACAATTGTGATGCTCGTATCTCCTGGTTGACATCCCACACCCTTCCTCCAAATCGAGGCGCGACAACGCCCTGTAACATCTTCGAAGGACTGCTGACGGAGACGCCAAGAGCTACGCCGAGCACCAGCAGCCAGCAGGCAACGCTAAGCCACGACCACACCCAGAGGAGCAGCGCCTGAGACCTGAGACCATGAGCGGGACAGCCGGACAGGACGGCGGCACATCTCCAGCTACATCTTCTTCACATGACCGAGCAGTGGCGCTGCCTCTAAACAGCCGTTAACCGCTAGTACTAAGACGCATTATTACTGCCTCTGAGAAGGGTTCAATATCCTCAAGACTCAGGACTATTACTATTATGTGCGTTCGATACGAATATTCTGATGCACTGATGAACTCTCTTCTGAAGCTTCCGCGCTGATCCATTTCTCATTGAATCTCTATATTTCCAAGGAAGGCGCGCTCTCGATGATAGAAGCTCAAACTAATCACAGCCCTTGCTGCAGTCTCTCCTCCCAGCTCCTCTCTCTCTCTCTCTCTTTCTCTCTCTCTGTCAATCACTCTCTTTCACTCTCTGTCTGTCTCTCTCAGATAATAGAGCAGCAAAGCGGCTTGGTACCACCTCTCTTCTCCATCTATTATCCACTCCTAAAAGAGCCCTCTCTGTTTGAAGCGAGGACGCTCCTAATCTGCAATCTTGGGCCTTTGCCTACTTTGTGGTTTGCGGCTCAACCTTAGCGTCAGCCAAGGGGATTGGTCACTGTTTCCGGAGGTTTCAAAGCTTCGCAAGGCCCATCTCAAGCGTGAACCTATTGTCCATATCTTACAAAGCTATGGAGACTCTTAGCAGACCTCCAGAGTTTACGTTGGATGGCTCATCGCCCCACAGGCGGACGACAGACGGCATCTGGGAGAAGCTGAACTCGCTGCGTTTGGACATGAAGGACATCAAGAACCGACTGCAGAAGCACACCTCTTCTCGTGGAAGGCACACTCCTGAGAGCTCGCCGTCCGGGTCCACCCAAGACTTAGGACCTTCCCCATCACCCCAGCGCTCCACCCGCAGTGTGCCCTCTTCCTCTCAAACGCATAGCAAGCTTCCCTCTACTTCCTCTCGCGGCACACCGAGCCGCTCTCCTGTATCAAGAAGCAGCCCTAGCACAGGCGTCCGAAAGCATTCTTCAGCCCCGACCATGACGAGCTCCTCTTCTCGCACACCTGGCCGCCGAGAAGACCCATCGACGCCACTCCGTCAGAGTCGGAGAGCTGCACCTGCACCCAGCTCGGCTCCTGCTAAGTCCGAGCCACGTAAGAGCTTTGGTCGCTTGACGGAAGAGAACCTTGCGAACTTTGCCGTAGACAGCACTCCGCCACCAAAGCGGGGGCCCCGTTCTCGGCTATCCGTTTGCACAGAGATGGGAACCTCAGCCACTTCCTCACGACTCTACGATCCCAAGTACGTTCAAAAGCGGAGAGAAAGGCTGGAGGAGATGAAGCGACAGAGAGAGCTTGAGGAGTGCTCGTTCAAGCCTGTCATTAAAGAGCCTCCCACAGGCGGCCGGCGCATACGACGTTCAGACTCTATTGAAAGCATGGAGTCTACCTTCACAGTGCGAACAGACATGTCCTTGGCGTCCAGTAGACTCTATCAGGCAGACTATCTCAAGCGAAGAGAAGAGCGGCTCGCCCGTATGAGGCAGGAGCGTGAGCTGATGGAATGCACTTTCAAGCCCCAGATCAATAAGTATAAAACCAGCAAAGCCTCAGCGAGTCCTCCAGCATCCTCTCGGTCGAGCAAATACTCTAAAGCAGCGTAAACGGGGCTGCATATGCCGTGTATTTGTACCATAAGTTAACCATAGAGTATCTTTTTGTCATGGCGTTCTAGGCCAGAGCTCACTCACTAGAAAAGGGGTCCGCGCTCTCAGATAGGAAACTTCGACTTCCGTGTTGTCTAAAAACAGGCATGCGTGTCTGTTGTCTAAAAACGGGCACAGTCTGAGCCTGTTGGGCACTCGCCCAGCTCCTTGATCACTGCCAAAGAGGCTGTTGGAATGAGAAACTAAAGATCACATCCTCTCCTGACAACCCGGGCAGTTGTGCAAAGACTCGTGGATAAAGATGTCGCAGTCTACGCAGAAAGTATGCGAGCAAGTGGGGCAACTGGCGCGAACGTCTCCGTCGGCAATTATCCTCAGACAGCTGAAGCACGTTTCTCTTTCCTTCGAGCTCTTCTCTACGAAGAAGTCTACAGGGAACAAATGGTGATAGGAACGCGCTAGCTGGGGAGATGACACCTGTGGCCCAACAGTCCAAGACAAAGAGGGTGAGGAAGGTGGTAGACAAGGCAAAGGGTCTATAAAGAAATGGAACACGTACCAGCGGAAGATTGCAGATGGAACAGGAGGTCGGCAGCTCACAGACTCTCGACCAGCAGCGAGGACAGAGATAGCCAACGGTCTTGAACTCCTGATGACAGATACAGAGCGAGGGGTTCTTTTCGACCCTCTTTTGAGGAAATCCCATCTAGAGCCAGGTTGGCGTTAGTGATCGAAAGGCAAGGTCTACCAATAGAGGTTGGAGCTCTAGGTCTTACCTGCACTAATGAGGCAAACGTTACCGCTGACTTTGATGCCTTTGGCGGTGGGACGAGAAAGCCTTTCATTATCTCATGCAGGTGATCCCGGTCCTGGGCTACGTGGTAGGCACCACCAGTTTCCTGAAGACCAGTTGAAGAGGATTTCGTCAGCCACGGCCGGAAGAAAACTCATAGATTAACATTCTTGAAAGTCAGAAAGGACAATCGAGGACAAAAATTGTAGGACGAAGACGGAAGAGAGTACAATGCCATGCGAGTCGTCTAGCGAATCAAGTTAAAAGTAGAGTGCCCAGGTTGGTTGACGGTTTATCGGCCTCTCACCTTGGTGACCTTGTGAAGTATATAGAGCTCTGCACCCAGCCCAACAACTGAACAGCGAACTTTCTTGGAGTGCCAGAGAGAGAGAAACCCTTGAGTGACGGTCAAGATAAAAGGGCCAAAGAGACAGAGAGTGAACGAGACAGAACCTCTCTTTTGACGTACCTCGGCTTTCAGAGCGTCGATCGTAGTATGAATGTCACCAGGGTCAGAGGTGGACAAACTGCCGTACACCATCACAATCTGCATGAGGAGGCCATAATAACGCACGAGCCAAGACAGAGAGTAAGAGAGGAGGCGTCAGAGGACAAGGCATAGCATAACGGCTTGCACGGAATGTTCAGTCATGATCATTTCAGAGTTGCTAGCTTCTTTGGGCTGTTTGTCTCACTTACCTCGCAGTTTCCATACGCAGGGATCACTTTCAAGGAGATTCGCGCCAACTCCAGGGCGTTCTGGATGGAGGGATCGCCGCCCAAACTAAAGTTTGCCTTTAGGGCCTGTCAGCAGCCAACTCTTCGTCAGAACAATTGCTTCCAACGATGTTCGTAGGGACAAGACTGACCTCAACCTGCCTCTTCGGATTCCCCGAGAGATCTGTAAGCTTCTCTGCCTTGCCATTTCGCGTGACGATGATGCCAAGATTGGACAGCGGGTTCTGGTCAAAATAGTTCGTGATAAACTCCTGACATCGCAGTATTTAAGGGAAGAGATAGCGGATTAACGCTAAGGAAAGGAACAGAAGAGGAGACACATGGACCTCCACAGGGCAGGAGAGATTGATCGGAGACATGTAGAGTCGAATGTACAGAAAGAGAATCATCAGTAAGGGGCGGGGCTGGTGTCCCTTTCGTGCTTGCACAATCCAACCCTGACCTCAGCGAGGTTAAGCACAGCAGTCTGGCGGTTAGGCTTGAAATCGTTATCCTCGAGTCCACGGGATAGGTCTAGGATCAGGTAGAGGTAGCGTATCATCCCTTTTTGCACAGCTCGCGGTGCTTGTAAGTACCGGCTGTAAGGGCCGGGTGAGACCTCAAGAGCCATAGACTGTTGATGTTAGGGCACTTACCTCCGCTTCTGGCGCTGGCGTTGGGCCGTCTCAACGGGCCGCAGGAGCCCATGCTCATCCTCTGCAATGTTCTCCCAGCTGCGTTCGAAGCCCTGCTCCCAGTTGTAGCCCCTGTCGGCTTCTACTTTGTCTTGTTCTTCCTCAAGCTGGCGGAGAATGGAACTCATTCTTCAAGCGCAGACGCTCACGTCGCCAATCTCTTTGCTCCACACTGCGTCACTAAGGGCGCCTTATCCGCGCTCTACGAATGTCATTGATATCTACGAAGAAGGAGATGCTTATGAACTGGCTTTGGTCCCTAGTGGCACATCAAGAGACGAGTAATTCGGGATCAAATGCATTTTCCCTCTGTGGCATCAATGCTGCAATTATAGCGGATTACACCGGCCAAAGTCCAGAGCTTTCCTGTCAATCGTCTTCCTGTCAATCGTCTTGCATTGCTGCTGCACTGACGCACTCTTGCTGGGGCCAATGGCTGCCCTCTTACAAAGCAGCGTACATAGTCAATGACTTGACGCGATCGTCGGATCATCGGATCATCGAGCTTTCTCTCTGACATCGGATCTTCATTTTCTCAAGAGCTCTCATCGTCTTCCGGGATCGTGGGGGAGCTCTGTAGTGTCCGAGGTTTGTTTGTTCTGGTGTTTGTCGTAGAGTCCAGGGGTTCATCTGGAGGACTGGCCGCAAGTGAAGATCAGAATCCACCTTCCAAAAGCTCCAAAAAGCGCAATCTACTGCAGACGCAGATGAAGATTTGCTATCGCTATCGTCTCCCTTGGCGTCAATATAGATGCTTCTCGAGCCTTGATCTTCTTAGCATCATTAACTGAAGTCTGCATCCGCAGGCACATTGTATCAAGGCGTTTAGAGGAATACGGCCGTCGTTGACTGCTGTACATCACCCTAGAAGCGTCACCCGTTTAGGGCTGATTTATCCACGCAGAAAGAAGCTGCTGTTGGTCTTCAGAGTGCTTTGTCCAGAGCAAATTTCTCTTAGCAGACAGCTCAATCAGCAGCCCTCCGTTGAGAGCTATGTCAAAGTTCCGATATTTAGAAAAAGAACTTCTGCATGGCGGGGTGAGTGACTCCAGTGAAGAGGAGGAAGAGGAAGAAGAAGATAACTCTACTGCGAGGACGAATCTAGTTCATGCCGGCGGGCCTAAAAAGACCAGAAGCTCTGCCCGTTTCGAGACTCTTTTCTCAAAGTATCGCAACGACGGCCAAAGTGAAAGTGAAAGCGATGATGATAGTGACGGGAGCCAGCCTGAGAAGCCCTTCGCTAAGAGGCTAGGCGCAGAGGATGACTCTGACCTTTCAAGCCCCACAGGTATTGCTTGAAAACCTTCTCTAAATGGCAACAGCGTGGGCTTTAAGTGTATACTATCCAATAAACAGAAGGAGACGAAGAACTGGAGGAAGGTGGACTTTCTGACGATGATGAAGCTCTGGCAGCAGAGCTGCGGAAAGGTCCTTTAGGAGACATATCAAGAGAAATCATGGGAGACGGCAAGGTGGAGTTCAAGTGCAAGATCTGTCCCAAGGCCGTAATGAAGGCGGAATCCTCCGTAGCTTCCCATTTGAAGGGGCAGGTGACAAGCTCTTCTAATGTCTTTGCACTAGATGTCCACCTCTTCACAATGAAACCTCCTCCCTCTCTCTTTCTTCTTCAATAGAAACATCGCAAGGCCTTTCTGCGCCAGAAGAAAGCGGACTGGACCCCAGAGATGGTAAGGAATTTTATGCCTCTGATCTTCCCGCTCTCCGAAGACTCAGCATGGGTTATGCTCTTGCACAGATTCAAGCCAAGCGAGAGAAAAATCAGCGGAAGCGACAGAAGAGGGTGGAGAGGAAAAGGATTCAGGACAAAAAGCAAGGGAACGCGGCCGATGGAACAATCAAGAGGAAACGTAAGCGTCCAAGAGAGTCTGAAGAAGCTTCTGAGGACGTAGGCGGAGTAGAGAAAGCAGAAAAATCTGTCTCGACAGGAAAAACGCGTAGCGGTGCAGAGAAGAAGGTGGGGAAGGAAGGGACCGGAAAGTCCAGACTTAACCCCAGCAACGGCAAGAGGCGGAAGTCAAAAGATGCGGCGAAGGGTCAAGAAGTGGAAAAAGAGGGAGACAATGAGCCACAGCCACACTCAATAGCCCATCCTCCTTCCAATAAGAAGGCCAAGAAGCAAGGAAAGACCCAACATTCGTCAAAAGCATAGCTACGTTTCTGCGGAGGGGATCCAGCCTAATATGGCCGTAAGCGCCGGACAGACAGAGTGTCTTAGAGAAGAAGACAGAGAGGTTGAGGTTGAGAAGAGTCATGGCCTTCTGCCTCTTAGAGGGACGTCACTAGGTCTTGGTGTCTTCAGTTGCTAGTTGCTGCCACATACTTTGCTCTATTATTTATATTATGCCCAAGGACAATTGCAGAGATCGCGTGGAGCATCCGCTCCGACTCTAATGCGGACAGAAGGCGCCTTAAAGCCCAGGTAGTAGATCTAGAGGTAGGAAGCCAGGTTAGCTTAGCCCCTAGGAACCAGACGGAGAGAATAGACACGGGCTGTTGGGAGAGGAGAAAGAATAGCTAATGGTCGTACCGGGGTAGAGCCCGCCTCGATGTATCCTCGCACCGTTGCGTTAATATCCAGCCATAGCCTGTTGGCTTTGAAGTCTGAGTACATATCCTTCGCCTCACCAAGTGACTTCAGTTTAAAGTGCGCGGTCACTAGCACCTATCAATTGAGCAAGGTACGAGGGTTAGAGAAGAGACGGAGCCGAAGAAGACTAGAACCGAGAAGACAAAAGATTCAATCAGGCCTGCAAACCAGCTCCTCGTCCTCTTATCGTACATCGGAGATTGATCCCGCCTGGGCTACCCAGGTGTCGTTGGTGTACCAATAGCCGACCTCGCTCCCGTTGTGACCGAAGGTGACGTTGGCCTCCTGCAGCACGAAGCTCAGTCTGTTCGGGTTGTAGGTGCTAACCAGCACTTTGTAGTCAAAGCTCAGGTCCGTGATCGTTTCCCACACAGAGGTGATGTCCAGCTGGTTCCATAATAAACGAGACAGAGACGTCAGTGAGATGTGATACGCATCACCGGCGGGCAGAGTTATGTCTGACTTACTGCGCGGTTGCATACATTCTGGACTGGGATCTGCGGAGAGTAGAGCACTCCAAGGGCCTTTGTGGAGTTGAAAGAGGGGGTCAGTGCTGGCCCTCATCAGGCGAGAAGGTCATCGGTCCAAAGAAGGGAAAGAACTAGAGAATGAGAGCTCCTAGGAAAGAGGAAGGCAGACAGACAGTCCTCGTGGACGCCATTGAAAGAGACGTGGGATGGACAGCTGGGATGGACAGCAGAGGGCAGACTCACGGTGATGCCGCCAGCCAAGAGAACCGCAAAGAGACCGAAGACCAGCTTGCCCCAGGAGAATCTGACGAAACAAAGAGCAAAGGCTAATGAGGATATCTAGCTCCTCACTAGTTCACACAGTATTCTCTTCCTCCATCTTTGACCGCACCGTCTCTCTTTCTTTCTCTCCTTTACCCTTCTCTCTCTACGTCTCACAGGCCAACGTCCCTCCGCCTCTGACAGCTCCTATTGTCTCACCTAGACTTCTTCGCAGCTCGCTCCACTACGAAGACATTCTCTGAGGTTCCCGCCGCAGGACTCTTTAGCAGCGCCTCTCTTGCCTCTTCGTTATCGAAGGATTCCAGCTCTCGGACCTCATAGGATCGCCTTCCGCGCGAGCGGCGGCAGTAGTTCAAGCACATGGCGCAGGCGCAGCAGGAGAGCAGGATGGTAAGGCCCAGGCTCACCACAGCGATTAGCTCTGTCATGGGAGGAGTGCCATAGCCGACGAACTTTGGCTCCTTCCTGGCACATTCTGCAGATACGGGATCATGGTGAGACCCTTGTCTTAAGTCATATCTCTCTCTCTCTCTCTCTCTCTCTCTCTCTCTCTCTCTCTCTCTTCCTCTATTTTTCTTTCATTCTGCTCTCTGTATCCCTCCTTCCCCACTGTCTCTGCTCGTCTGTCCCTGCTGCATTCCAGGGATTGACTCTTCCTTGATTATTGCATTTGCCTCTCTTTCTCTCTCTCTCTCTCCTCGATCTAGAGTTCCTCACCTTCTACACAGTCCATGCCAACCACGCAGCCAAACACGGAGCCAACACGGTGGCATCTCCGGTCCTTAGCACAGAAGTGGCAGCCGGTCGTGTTGGCGCATTCGCTGCAGGAAGTGATGTTCTTGCATGAAGAGCTAAAGTCAGGGAAGAGATCTTCAGCCAGGACCAGCTCCAGAAGCAGGAACACACTGAGGACCAGCAGCGGAGACACGCGGGGGCGCTGAGATCTTGCCATGACTTCCTATTGTTTCTCGCTCTCGCCTCTCTCTCTCGTTTGTCGCCTAATGCAGCAGATCTGCGGATGTCAGAGTGTGGAGTTCTGCCTGGGGATGCGGGAAATTCTGCGCCTTGAGTCAGAAGGGCGATGAGCAATGGGCGAAAGGATGAGAAGAGAAGGTACTCAGCGGAGAAGGAGAGACGAATGAGAAGATGAAGCGAGGAATAGAGAAAGATAGATGAGAGAAAAGGGGAGAAAGAGGTAGCGAGAGAGAGAGAGAGAGAAGAGAGAGAGAGAGAGAGACTGAGCGTGAGAGATAAAGAGAGCTAGAAAGAGAGAGA
>FLMG01002269.1:28250-45658 GCA_900088475.1 Hyphochytrium catenoides | reverse complement strand
TTCGGTCATTGAACTAGCATCATCATCCATCAGCCCAGTCATCACCTGGTGTTGTTATAAAGTATAGGTGCCTCCATACATCAGCCCTGCCTGGCTCTGGAGCTTGCCTTATTATAAAGCTGACCGTCTTCCCTATCGCGTCTCATCATGGGCAAGTCTAGTACACTTAAGGGCCTTTGGGGTAGATAAGAGTCTGTCTGATAGTCTGAAGGCGTCTACTTTTCAAGGGGTTAAGATTTATAAAAAGACTTGCCAGGATGAAGGTCTCTGTCGTGCCTCGTAGGACCGGACAAGATAGTCTTTTTATAAGAAATAGCTACACCTGCGACGAAGGCTTGTAGTCATCCTGCCTCTTAACCCCTCGCTTGTCAGTGAGAGCAGGTAAAAGTCCAAAGGGCTGCTTAGCGAAGCGACATACTCTTTCTGAGAAAGAAAAAGACGAAGGTGGTTAGTTTCGCCGTACATACAATAAAGTTGCCAGTCCGGAAGCAGTCATCTGTATATACCTAGATAATCTGCGAGCACTCTACCATACCATGGCACAATATTAGAATCAGGTTCCTCGTCATAATGCAGCAAAAGCTAGACAAGTTAGAGTTTAAACTTCATCTTCGTTAAACCTCCGTGCTTTGGCGAATAGCGTCCCAGTACTTTTGAACTTCCACCCCTTCCCAAGAACGGTTGCTGCCTAAATCAGCCAAAAATATATCTTCAGCCTCCTTCAAAGCTGCTCTTTCAATCTCACTGAGTTCAGTAACTGCATCTATATTGCGCAGCAGCTCCTCCACGGTTATCATGGAGACCAAGGTAGCGGCTATGTTCTGGCAATTCATTGACATCTTCAGAGAGAGCTCGGCCAGGCTGAGACCAAAGGTGTCCTTCACCTTCTTCACGGCCTTCTGACAGGATGCCTTCACCAACTCTGAGGCTGGGTGCCAGCTAGGAGGTGTCCTATCGCTGAGAAGCCCCATAGCCACAGGGGCAGCGCTTATAATCCCAACCCCACGCTCGAGGGCCAGCGCCATGAGTTTGGAGGTTAGCAGGGATTGATCGAGGGCTGTCAGATGGCAGTAAGAAAGTACCGTGTTCACGCTACATTCTAATGAAGCAGAGGAGGTCGAGAGAGACCGTTCTAGGAGCTCATGCAGGGTATCCAAGGGATAACCCGTTATTCCAATGTAACGTAGCTTTCCTTGCTTCTGGAGCTGAAAGAGGGCCGGAAGGGTTTCCTCTAGTATAATATCCAAGGATGGAGCGAACTCTACGTCATGAACCTAGAGAAAACGCTAAAGTGAGCCATCGCGATACCAGCTGCGGTTCGTCTATCTATACCCATCTCGCTCTAATGTTGTCTTCTTTGCACAGAGAAGAGATCCATCGAGACCTCCGGCTGAGTGAGAGAGAAATATAGATGTCTAAGTAGGCTGATGAGCGGTTCACCTGCACGATGTCCAAATAATCTACGTTTAAGAGGTCGAGGCTGCGGCTCACGCTTTCCAAGACCTTCTTGGCACTGAAGTCAAACCTTCGCGAAGAGAAGGGCCAAGGTGAGACTGTAAATATGAAAAAAGGAAGGCAATACATATCCCTCATTTTCATACTTTCGTGGGAAACGTAACAGGGCAGAGGAATAGGACAGCAGAGGAGTAGGACAGAAGATAAGGGAGGTGTCGTCAACCTTCCTTACATCTTTGGGGGATCCTTCTCATATCTTCCAACCTTAGTGTTGATATAATAGGCACGGCGCGGAACTCGTTGTAAGGCCAGACCTAAGATGCGTTCACTCTCTCCCTGGCAAGACGTGCACAGCTATCAGCACCAAAAAGTCACCAAAGGGGAACGAGAAGCAGACAGAGAGACACAGCGAGACAAACATAGGAGAGCGGAAGAGTTAAGCATAGAGAGCTAGGACTTTGCGCTTGGTAGGTTACTCTCTCGCCGAGTACCTGCCCGTACCATGGCGCTGTGTCAATGACATTGACTCCTCGCTTCAAAGCTTCAATGACGACTGACATACGTTCCTCCTCACTTTTCGGGGCTTGGTCATAGACCATACCTATAGAGATGGCAAAGGAAAGGTTGTAACGACTAAGGCAAGCATCATCAGAGAGTCACACCGACAGATCAGGGTTGATCGGTAACGTGGAGTAAGCAGTGGCTAGTATCTAAGTCTGAAGGCGTACGCTCACTATTGGACAAAGTTGGCACAGATTGGCTGAGATACGCTCACCCAAAGCTGAACCACCTAGACCCAAGACGGAAGTGACCATGTCCGTCCCAGCCAGATCCCTGTATTGCATTCGACGCACGGCGTCAGGATCGTGGAACTCAGGAACAAAGGTGGGAGGAAGGTTGGAAGCGTTGCTCTTCATACTTCTCATTCACCACGGCAAAACCTTCAACACATTGACCTATGCTCTGACTCTTCGCTTGTCCCACACGCACCAAAGGGCCGTCTGACAGCATGCATGCCCTGTCGGCTCCTCTTCGATGGTGTTGATGCTAGTGATCCCCTTATCCTGACAGCCCAAAGAACGCTACTCTTTGTCTGTTTTCCTAGTCCTAAGAACTCTTAGCATTGGCAGCACGGACTGGGCTGAGGACGAAAGGACAAAACCTGACAGAGGGAGATCTTTGTTTCTGTTCACAGCTAGCCGCTACCGGCTAGGATATTAGCCTAAGGCTGCATGTGTTAGCCGGTAACGAGCTATTGGTCGTCCAAGCGAGATAAGAAGGCAGACAATCATGATGATTTATTACGTCCATTTCCCTTTACATCTCTATAAAATCACAAGGCCAACAGTGAGGTTGCGAGAGAGCAACTGAAGGTGGTGCACAGGGAGCCACCAGTGCACGGTGAGCGTTATCTGGGAGGCAGAAGCATGGCATTAGTGCGGTGACATAAATAGAGTAAGGTCGGTCCTGGACATAACACACTGGCTAGTCCAGTTCAGGTTATTAAGAAGTTACAGATTGTGACAATCCGCTGCATCAACGAACCCCAGCAGCTTTCCATTGCTTGTTATGAAGACGCGGTCCTGTTTGTGAGCTGCAAAGAGAAACACGACCCGCGATAGGAGTGTGTTTTTGCTGACATGGAAGGCCACCGCATCCATCTGCAAAAGGTTGAGGCCGAAGATATCCATCTCTTCATCTAAGGCTAAAACTCTTCGCTGTTCCGGGCTAAGGTTTCTCAGCGCATGATCGACCATTGGCTGACCGGACGAAAGAGGAGAAGACCCAGGGAGAACTCCTGACTCCAGCTCCTCGTCCGAAGGCCCTTCTGCAGCGGTAGGTACAGCCCCGATTGTGGGCGCTCTAGCTCCCCCAAAGGTAGGGATTGAGGAAGGAGGCGTGTGCCGAACACAAAGGTCCCATATATCCAGCAAACCCTATCAGTGATGGTAGCATATGAAAGAGGGGGATTCTTAGAAGAAAGACCTAAATTAATCTAGCTTCTGAATGGCAATGACCCGCAAACTAGACGGAAGGACTGCACGAAGAGACTAATCAAACAATAGATGGCAAATGAAGCTGAAGACCTCGCACATTAAAGAATAACGGGGACAACAGACTAGGATCGGAGAAGAGATGAGAGAAAGCGAAAGAGACGAAAAGGTACCTGTAGGTCATATCGAGCCACGGCGCCCAAATAGATAGGTGCCGTCAGTGACTCAACTACGGGAAAGATGTTTGTATCCGAGTATGAGGAGAGTAGAAGCCGAAGAGATGGCCTGTCAATACTTCTCGGCACCATGCAGCCGGACTCTGACCGCATCAGATCCGTAGCATAAAGGGAGAACGAGTGCTGCCGCCACATAGCAGGCCAGGATGGGAGAGAGAGCTCTCCAGCAAGAGAATCATAGATGTTTGAGGAGATTAGCAAAGAGGTCCCCCTGCCCACTATGACCGCCAGCAGCACTGGGATGGAGTAGGACAGCTGGCTGGTCATCTCAAAGACAATCACAGCCACAGATACTGATCCTGTCACTCCAGCGGTGAAGGAAGCAGCACCTACTACAGCGTATCCGCCCGCTAGTGAGCTGTTTCCAGTCAAAAGTGAGACTATCTCACCAAAGAAGCGACCCAGCCCTGCACCGATAGCAAAGACGGGAGTAACTACGCCAGCGGTAATGCTCAGACTTCCACAGGCCGCAGTCTTGACGGCAGGAAAGAGGGAGAGGCTGTTTAGCTTCCTATCAGTTCGCTAAGGCCCATTAATAACACCTACCGAAATGAATCTGAGGCCGCAGAAAGCGGCAAGGTTCAGTGCCAAGGAAGGCTTCGTCCATCCAGCTTTTATCAACTCTTCGCTATCCTTGTCGCCAAGAGACGATGAGGCAAATAAATCCTGAATCTGGACGTAGGGCAAAGAGACAGCGCATTAGACTGACTTGCGCTTCATTCCTAAACTGGTCACATTCCGGTCTTTCTTCGCCTTTTCTCTTCAGCTTCTCCACTGTGTCATTGGAGGGCCGTCCTTTCTCCCTTTTCATGCTTACCCTTCCCTTGGTTTACTATCGGAAAAATAAGAACTTACACTGCGGTTCATGGTAGTCCTCATGAATGGGCCCCATGGATACTCTACTAACCCAGTCACGAGAGCTACGAGAACTCCCCAAAGGTAGACGTTCTTGACAAGCCAGTGCCCCTGGTACCGCCTCTTAACCCTAACAAACGTCATATATGTATGGACGAATATTCCTGACAGCAATCCGCACAGGATGGACAGTAGAAGGAAGGCAGGAAGCTCATAAGGCGAGAAGGGCAGGGGAGAGAAGTGGGTGGTGACAAGGGACACCGTGTTCGGTGAGGAGTTGAACTTCCTCAGCTGATGAAACATCAGAAAGCCACAAACAGAGCAAAAAAATGCCCTCCAGTAGTTGGTTGTCATATAAAAGCTCCGTGTGACTTCAATGCTAAAGAGCACACCCCCCACAGGGGCGCCATACGTCGCTGTGACGCCAACCACGCAGGCTGAGGTAAGGATGTGCTGGAGGAGCTCAGGACATCGTGTTATCTGCAAGAAGATGCGCCACTTGCTCATCTGGGTGGCAACTATGCAGCCCAAATGGACAAATGGTCCTGCAGAGAGAGCAGAGGTAAACAAAAGGATAGTTCAGTAAGAGACTCTGAACAGAATTCCCCTGCGCCGGGTTACACATCAGCTAATATTGCTCCTTACCTTCCTTCCCAATAGGTAAACCACTGCCCAGAGCAAAGGTTAGCCCCAACACTTTCCCTATAAGCGCTTTCCGAGAAAGGAAACCCTTTATGGGGAACCCATCAAGGACACTGCGGACTTCTGGTATCCCGGAGCCCGTCATCCCAGGTAAGAGGAAATGAGCTATCCCGACAGCTACCAAGAGATAAAGCACTCGGACTACAAGCCATACAGCGCACGACATAAGAGAGGAAGAGGCCTTTGTTGCGAGGAAGTCATGGAGAAAGAATAGCTTTTCCACCGCGACATCAATTGACCAGGCCAACAGGGACGTGAGAAAACCCAGGAGCATCAGCAGAACCCAACTGCTCTCAAATAGTAGTCGTACGGGCCTCATCGGACTCCAGTTCCCCGAGCTATCCAAAAAGACTAGCTTGAAGCGTTGAAGAAAGTCCCAGAGGTTCATGGGTTCTGGTACGCTTCCTCTTCTTGCTCTTCGATGCGTTCTAGCATTTACCTGTTTCCGAATAGAGTTAAAGAGAGTCACCGCTGGCAGAGTGGACGGCCCGTTTTGCTGCCCTTCGTCGCCAAGCTCCATATCCGCCGCAGGATGAAGCTTCCTTTTCATGCTCTTCGCGGCCATACTAAGAAGTGCTATTGGACGCCGAGTTGGCCCTTCTTCAGTAGATGAGGCCTTCGCTGAGATGTGGTCATCCTGCAGGGATTCATCTCGGGTTGCATCGTCTGTTAGAAGATGGGTGACAGACGACTCGGTGCGAGCTGACAGCGTCTCCAGTCTGTCCGGGTGAATGTCTTGAAGGTTGGAGGCCACAGGCTCCATTTCAGTGGCATCCAAATCCTTCTACACTATCATGCACTAGCGCTTGCCAGCAAACCGCAGTACAAGTATCAGCTTTAAGAAGGAGCTCGTCTGCTACCAAACCTAGGTGACCTTTCGACTATTCTGCTGGAGCCTCGTCTGTCCCGGGGGCTACAGGCAGCACGAGCAAGCGAGATGAAGAGAAGCTGCTGCACGAAGATGCTCTCTGCTAGGCAATATAGTCATGGGGCGACAATCCCGTTCGATGCAGCTAAGAGTCGGCAATAATGCTCCACGATGAGCGGAGGCATTCCATCAGAAGCCAGGAAGCTCCTCACAAGAAGTGAAAGTTTGACGATGACTGAGGAAGCGAGAAGATCTCAGATGTTGGCGCAGCAAGACATCCGGAATACCACCACAAGAACTCCAGAAGCGCTTTTGTGTTTGAGCTCCACTGCTAAAGATAAATAGGGGGTAAATGAGTTCGCCAAGCTAAGTTTGTTTTAGCCCTGATGTATTATAAATCAAAACCTACAATATTTGTAACAAAAGACACAAACCAGATGGGTCGTAAAAGGTTATCATCTAGTGATTATTTTATTGCCCCACCAACGGCTCTACCTCTATCCGGAATAGTAATGAACCTAATATCTGATATGATCAATTGAAGCGGGAAGGTGGTGTTGCCGTGGATCCCCGTTCCGAAAGTTTGCGTTTCCCTTCATGAAGGTCATTTCAGGTCATCCGCCGCGATCATTGCGAACTGCAGGCGGGCATATTACCTTCCAGCCTTCAGAGACCAGGCTGCCGATGCGCGATAGTACCACGGGCCAACAGGATCTTCTGCTTGGTGACTACTATCCCGTCAAAGCGCCCCATCCGTGCTCTTTGGACCTATCTTGTCCCTCATTTAGGGCTCTAGCTGACATCCGCAACCGGGTAGTTCATTATGTGATACCTGGCATAGCACCGTCATCATAGTCTGTGCCACGTGCCCTTTGACGTTGTCAGGTGTGCCTGCACCCGCTGGAGAGCAGAAATCTTTTAACATGAGCATGTTCATTCAAGCTTTCAAAGTAAGCCTAAAGGTTTTGTTAGATAGGAGGTAGAACAACGAAGAGACAACATGGAGGGAAAGTCAGGAGGAAGGAGCCTTTCGTCAGGGTCCATCGAGGGCCTCCCGCAGCGGGTCCTAGCGGTTGTGGCCTCCTTTGTAGAGCGCCCGACTGAGAGCAATGCACTGCGGGAGCTGCAGAACTATCAAGTGACCCTGCAACAGCAGCGTGGGACGTCTATCAGGTAAGCATAAACATGACAACGCTTTGGAATAACGTCTGCTGTCCTGACCTCTACGGATATTATCCTTGCAGTGCTATCCTGGCCCCACATCAGGACCTATACGGGCGCTTCCGTGTGGCAGTGTGCCACTCTTTCACCCTCTTTCTGAAGCAACTGTTGGAGGAGGAGGCTCCAGAGACAGCGGCACGAGGGATAATCGCTACTTTATCTCCTGATGCGAAGACAGATAGTCCTTACAATTGGCGCCTTTTATTGCTCTTGACCGAGATCACAAGCCTCAGTTCCGACAACAAGGCAGCAATAGAGACAGGGTTTCTGACGTGTCTAAGTAGGGTCATCTGTCTTATTCATGACCACGAAGCGACACTGGAAAGGGTACAGGGCAGAGCAATGAAGATCGTCCTGCAGCAGCTAGGCACGATACTCACGCAGATCTGCTCAACAAGGAGCTCCAAAGGCTTAGAGCACTTGGTAGAGCATGACCTTCTTCGCTTACTATTTGTAAATAATACGGGGGCCAAGGTGCGTGTGAATGTTACTTAGAGTTCTCTTGGCGCCGAATCTCTATGCATTGCTGACTCTCGTTACGGACCTAGTCTCTACACTATTTCTTGCTTTCCCCCTTTCCTCTCTTAGCCTCATACATCTGTCACTCCGTTCTGGTCAATCGCTAAGGATAAACGCTAATTGATGGCCGTGCTCCAGGTGTTGACCTCTATTACAACGTCCAGTGTCCCTCTTAATGGCCCTGTGGTTCATTACCTCATTGAGCAGAAGTTTGTTGCTAGCAGCATGACTTCTCTGGTCTCCTCCGCTTCTCTTCTTGAGGGCGTGACCTTTTTGGTGGCATTGGCCTCAGTAATTCAGGCTGTCGCTTCCTCGCCCTCGGAGAGTCACAGAGCTCTTATCATGTTGGAGCAGTTTAAGGCCCAACAAGGTTTTCAGAAGCTCTTCGAGAGTGTGTTGAGGCTGCTGGATGGCGTTGTGAATGAACTTTCTGGTTCCTCTTCTGCCCAGAATCAGCTAATAGCTAAGCAAGAAGAAGCAGGCGAGCTTTTTCTAGAGTGCCTGGCCAAGCTATTACTCATAGAAAGAGTGGTGCTTAGTATGAACCCAAGGGTAGGTCTCCGGATCTGATCTCTTGATATCCTAAACACTATCATTATTGCCGCTTCGGTTATCCTCAAACATGCCGTTCTCTCTCGTCCCATGAAGGATCTACAATCTGCTTTGAGGAGCATGAACCAGGAGGCTCCTAAATCGAACGCAGAGGCACCTGGTCCTGGTGGCTCAGAGGAGAGAACAGTGACGGTGGAGAGCTCTAAGACTTACAGTGCACTAATGCTTTATCTGCAAGACTTTAGAGGCCGTTACGAGACTGCAAATGTCAGTGACGGAGAAACTGAGAAGAGCTATGCGCGATGCATCACCTCTATCTGACTCCGCGTCTATGGCTTCTTTGTAGCGGAAGGGTGCGGACGAAGTAGATGACACAACGAGGAAGCTTGTGTATGACCGCCTCACAAGGTTTCAGCTTTCTCTGGCGTCCCGTATGGCTAATGCTGTAGCCGCCGACCTTGGCCTTGGCTTTCAGATGGAGGTCAGCTCACGCTCCACAGCATTCCTGACCTAGTTTTCCTTAATGGACTGTGAACCTAGGTGTTCGTGCACTTCGCCCCTGTCGTGGCTGCCTCGGGAGCTCTTGCTGGAGGGGTACGCTTCTCTTTAACGAGAATGCTTAGTAGCGCAACAGAAGCGCTTGTAGCATTGCCAGGAAGTGATATGGTCATGCTGGTCATTCTTGTACAGGTAATGCGGTCCTGGGCCTTGGCTCTGACTTTTGATGCCTGGGTTCTCTTGTTGCTCTTAAACGTGTATTTCTTTCGTACCAGTTATCGTCTGTCCCCTCTATGGAAGATATGTATCTCTGTGACATCCTTCCGTCCTCTTCATATCGACATACTTGCCATCTCGTACGCTTCTGGGATCAAGCTTCTCGTTTTAATATCTTCACTTATCGCCCACTGCTTGAATATGTAGAGAGAGACGACCATTCGGTCCGATGAAGACCGGGAGAAGTGGTATCTGCCGTTTATGCTACTCAAGATCTTACATGATGCGCTAGTCATTCAGGATGCTAGAGTGAGGTTTAGGGTCTCTGGAGGTACGTCTCTGCTTTTCTTCCTGCATTTCTAAAAATGTCACATGCGTTGCTACCCGCCTTTATAAAGTCCTAACGACAAACGTGCGAGAGAACTGATGATTGGCGTTCACAGGAGCCCAGGCCCTGCGTGGTGTTTTGAAGCTCTTCGAGGAGAGTTCTAAGCATCAATCGCGGACTCAAAACTCGTCTGCGTCCTTCTCTCATACTCTACAGCGCCAGACATTCGACTTTTGTATTGAGTGCGTCAGCCTTCTACTCAAAGATAGCCTCGATTGCTCTGTGGACTTGGTAAGGTTGAGCTAGTCGGGCAGAGTTTAACTCTATCGTCTAAAGAGTGGCCCATTTAATCCTATCAGCTCGATGTAGATGGCAGGCGGATGATCGAAGCCTTATCCAAATCGCCTAAGACCTGCAGGGTAAGTGCTATCAGCTGTATTTCTCTTTCATACTCTTGACGGCACAAAAGGTGATGTGCAGAGAGCGAAGCTAGTCGTCTTCTGGAGCTTCCTCTGTGCCCGCGCGGATCCCATGCTGGATTTTTTCCCACTGTTTCAAATATCCTCTCCAGTGTCTTAGGTTCTCTTGAATGCTAGTGCTATTCAGATTGGATCTCCGTAGATCATGATCTAATGGAAGAAACTCCTGTTCGGACCTCTCTCGGAACCTCTGTCCTTCCGTCTCTTTAGGGCATTAGCCGATTGTGGTCCGTGATGCTCCAGGTAGCTTCTTCAGAGTCGACAATTCTTCAGCCAGGGCGGAGTCAGAACCTAGAGCTCGGCCGCACGGGCTCTCGAAGTATCATGGTAATCTCGCTAGCCCTCAGGTGCCTTTTGGACGGACTGGCAGGTGTGACGGGGAATCGAGACTATTGTTTGGAGCTCCAGGTAGGCTTCCCACTTAGAGAAGCAAAAGTGGGATGTAATAGCCATTTCCAGAGCTTGCATCGTATAGATATCTTGTCTCACGCCGTGCCTTAGCGATACCATCAACGAATAGGGGAAGGCTTGGATCCCGTGAACCCATTTAAGGGTGAAGCAAGAGGAGAGGCGGAACAAACTGTTGAGATCTATGAAGGAAGCTTCGAGGTGATCTTACCAGTGCTACAGTGTCTTAGAGACAGTATGAGCGGTCTTTACCTAGGTGCCATACTAGAAGGAACTGCTGAGGTAAGGACCATGGGTAAAGCGCCTAACCTTGTTGAGGCCAGTGCCTCAAGGTTGCAATGAAGCGCTGACGACATATTGTTGCCCGCCCCGTCCTTTTATGGTTCCTTATCCTACACGATGGTAGTTGGATGCCAGCTCTAGTCCTTCTGGGGATTTAGCTCAAGGCCAAGCTGGCGCAGAGCGTAGCAGGCCAACAGAGGGAGATGGAAGAGGCGATCCTCCACAGAACTCAACTCCGAGCGATGAGCACTATACGGTCATCCAGGAGGCCTTCAGGCTTCTCGGAGGCTATCAAGCTCTTCTCAATACACTTTTCGCTATTGGCCTTGGAGACCTAACCATTAAGGCAAGACCCGAGCGGCGGGCGGAAAGGGAATATAGGATAGACCTAGAATAAAAGGTTATTGCCAATCACTTAGGTTTGCTGCTGCAGGGTTCCATCCTTGAAGAGTACGTGGCTGCAACAGCTGTCGAAGTATTGCATGTCTTCACCTCGTCCATGCACTTCAACTCCGCCAACCAGCTTTTTTTCTCGCGGTAAGCTCCCAATTATCAGGCCGTCGCCAAAGAATCTTAACCGCGTGGAGAACGCGTATCCTATTATGCATGCATGTTGATATCTCTTCCTACAGGTCTGTGGGATTCCGTAGCCTGGGCGATGCTTTGCAGGTAGCGTTGAGTCAGCTGCCTGGGGGAAGTTCTGATACTTCGCACTTGGTGGACAACATACTCCGCGCCCTCCTTATGATGGCTATAGAAAGGGCTCCAAAGAGGAGAGAGGTAATACCACCAGCTATTCTGTCTGTTTTTCTCAGTCATGCATGCCCACAAGGTGGTTGTGCCCACATACATGGATGCCCCATAATTGAGCTCATAACGTTGTCTCTATGATCTAGCTCAATAGACACTGCTCCCTCCTGTGCACAATCTTGTCGCTAACTTCCATCTTTCCAACACTTCATGTCCTTGCTCACTGACCACTCTTCTCTATGGATGGAATCGACTTTATTCGCAGCTAATGTCAGCGCTCTTGGACTGTAAAGTCGCTTCTGGCGAGCCCTTAGGGGAATGCACATCGGCTTTTCATAATGATTCGGACTCGGACTATCTCTGCTTTCGAAAGATTAAGATCAAGCATGCAGAAGCTATCAAGCTAGTAGGTGGCGGCTTTGTCGTCTTATCCGTTAGTCGCGGCTCTCTTTTTCTCTTTTGTTACAGTTTCCTCATGAGATTGAGATTTCACCGCGCCGCGCTTATGTACCTTTTTTGCCCTAGACATTGGAGCTCTTACCTATTTGGAGCCCTGGTCTTCTTAGCCCAAAGGCGGTTCGTGACCTCATTTGCGACATCTCCTTGCTGGCTTCAAGGTAGGAGTAAAGTGCCATTTGGTACCTTAACCTCCTTTGCTCCATGTCATTGTCCCTTATGCCTCTGACACCCCTTTTGCTGTCCATATTGTGTTGCTTTCTCTCTTCTTCTGCCCAGCCACCCGAACCGAGCGCGGCTCGGAGAGGCAGGGATCATCTATACGTTGCTGCAGAACTATGCGGACAGTTTTACTGAACAAAAGGTCCAGGCGAACAAGGAGAGCAAGATGCCAGAGTTGGGAGGATGTACCAAGCCCTTCTCTCTGAACCTTGCTTTAAAGGACCCAACCAATGAAGTCCATTTCCCTCTCCTCAAGATGCTCATCTCCCTTGCGCGATACCGTATTGCAGCACATGAATTAAGGCTGTGGACTAATATTCTTTTCCGCGATGGTTTACACTCTCCACTGCTCAAAGCGCTAGCTGTAGCTGCTGGAGATGGAGAGAAAGAGTTCCCGTCCACCTCAGGGATCTCGCTGCCAGATCCTTCAACGCCTCTTCTTAGTCTTTCTTCAGCGGGAGAGACGGAGAACGTCGTCCCCTCAAGAGCAGCAGAGAATGCAGCCGAGGTAACAGATACGGTCACAATCTCCTCCATGGACTCTTTCTCGGCTATCGAGGTCTCCCAGTACTACATCCATTCAACCCCTTCCGCTGCTGGAGCCGTTACCACGTCAGAAGCTCTTGTTAACGACGGCCAAGGGAACTCAATACTAGCCAATTACGGTCTAGGAAACATTTTTGGCTCCACTCCTAAGGTTATTTTTGAGCTCAGCAGCAAGAAAAGTAATGGGTACGCTTGCCTGCTCATCCCCTCCCTAACCCAGGTAAGCCACAATCAACTAATATGAGGTAGAGCCCCTTTTTTTGCCGATGTTATTTTAGAATGCCAAAGCCTTAGGATCGTCGCCCCTCCTTTGGAACCTCCTTCCCTCTTATCTAGTCGCAACCCTTGCTGTCGTTCTCTTATAGGTGCCGCTCGCGGCTACCAACGTGAAGAGTGACCGTGTCTGGCCGCCATCAGAGGGATACACCTTTTGCGGTTGGATTAAGATTACCCGTCAAGAGATAGGCATTCCATTAGAAGAGTATAATATGTTAGCCATGAAGCAGAGATGCATCATTTGCCGAGAGGTCAGACCCACAGTCGGTATTGATCAGCATCTCTGTTCGAGTGGAGAAGTCAGTTCTCGGTGGACTCTTTGTAGCTTTCTTTGGCTGACCTCCATCGATAGGTTCAGAGCTCAGTTGCTGTTGGCTCGGCGTTCGCATCGAATAGCTTATACGTCTCGCTGTTATCACGCGCACTCTACGGATGCCGCCCGACTCTAACTATCAATATCTTGCCTGTTTGCCCTTAGAGTTGGAGGGATCCGCATTCCCTCAAGTGCGGTCATATCGCATGCAAGGGATGTCTAACCGCACGACATAATGGTGGCGGCAAGTGCGCAACGTAAGATTGGATTGCTCCCAGCCACTCAGTCTCTCTCTCTCTGCGGCTGAGGCATAACACAGGTTTTATAGTTATTAGTTAGCTGACTCTTACTGTGCTTAGGTGCTCTCCACCACCATTTTTCCTCTTCCGGTTCCGGTCAGGAGACAATAAGTGTGTGGATGAGGTGTTCATAGAAGGAGGAGCTGTGCATATGCGCACATCTTCCCAGCTGAGCAAGGCGGTAGCTTTCAAGCACCCGTACCTGGAAGAAGGACGCTGGTATCACCTGACCATAACCCATGCACATCAGAGAATCCAAAGCAGCGTGGCTTCTCTTTACATCAATGGACTTCTCGTTGGTTCGGAGAAGGTGTCATACCCCAATGTGAGTACAATGACTCAAGCTTGTTCCTTCGCATCTATCAGGACCCCTAACTGCTTTTCTGTAGCGGGAGTCCCTTCCGCCCTGTACCACCGATCGCTGTCAATGCCTTCTTTCACCTTACCCATGCCTTTCCTTTTTGAGGTAGTTAGCGTTGGCACTCCTCCTTTTACCCTCTGCATCAAGGTTAGATCTCACACCAAACTTATCTGCTCTGCTTCTCTGATGTCAGCCCCCGAATCCCAATCACCCGGTGTCGGGAGTCATTGGGACTCCGCCATCCTTCCGCCGGCGCTCTATCGCGGCTTGGGCCCTGGGTCCATGCTACTTGCTAGACGAGTGTCTCGGACCAGGAGCAGTTAATGCGATATTTGCACTTGGGCCGACTTATGACGGGCTGTTCTATGGAGAGGACGGACATCGCCGGATGCCAGTGTGCCTGGATATTCTGCGCCCTGCCAACATTAGTATTCTCAATGACTTTCAAAGAGAGCTGGCCACCCCTGGTCAGGCAGCAACACAGGTACGACACTGTTAAGTAGTTGTCTCCCTTCTGTCCCTTTCTCAGACAAGTTCTGTACAATTGCTCACCTTTTTACTATGCCGCTTCCCCCGTCTTCATAAGGCCGCAAAAGAGATTCGTGATGAGTTCACTAAGGTGGTAGACAGCGCAGCCGCAGCGGCCTCAGCTGTACGGCCAGGAACTGGCACTACTGCCTCAAAGGTCCGAAAGGATGATAATGTATCCTCCCTTGGGCTCTTGCGCGACATTGCCAGTGCTGTGCCTAGTACGTCTCTTCCGCTACCAGTGGACAGGATTGTCTTCGCGTTCAGTTCCAGACACACGGCAAGCCTAGGTGCCCAGGTTGGACCCCTCATGATATTGAACACAGCTGGTAAGGGCTTCCTCTGGCCATGGACCTTTCCGACGTTTGTTTATACGTTCGAGATTTCCCTTACAAAGGCTAGAATCTGGTTCGAACCGGAACCTCCTCGGTTTCTGAGATGATGAACTACCTCCTTTGAACTTTTATGGAGGCGTAGACGGCTCAGAAATCACTTGTCTAGTCTCAAAATCCTAAATGTGTTCCGTGCAGGCAATAAACTAATGAACGGTCAGTTAATGGGAGGGACCGCTGCTTTTCGACCTAAACGGCTGGCGGACTGTTTGGCGGCAGTCTGTAATGGTGGCGTCCCATTGACGTTCCTTCTGCTGGAAAGCTGTCAAACATCGCAGGTAACACACAGCGAGATTGGACCATGCGATACGCTAGTCATGAGAAGCAAGTCCTTCAGTAGGGTTATGGGTGGTGTTTTTAGAAACAAATAGCATGCTCCTCCTACGGCTCACCAGCAATGTCATTTTAGGAGCTTGAGACAGTTCTTACGATCATAGCCGCTAGCTTGCGGGCACACGCTCAGAACCTAAGAGCAATGGAGAGAATGCATGGTAACTACCTTGTGAAGCTGACAGTAATTGCTTCTAATCGCTAAGCGTCTATGCTTATCATAGCAATAGCCTAACTCTACTAGGAAAACTAAGCCTTACTTCCTGACTCGACGTTTAAGTCTTTTCCTCAATCGTTGCCTGCTGTCCAAACTTACCTTTTGACGGCAGGATATGAAGTCATGGCTCATCTATTGAAAGAGAAGTCCTCGCTCCACCTTCTCACCCGCCAGAGTGTGGACATCCTCCTCGCTCTTGTGGGGACTTTGGAAGGAGGACCCTCCTCCCTATTCAGTTCCGAGAAAGTACTTTTGAACCTGAAAGCCGCTCAGCAGTTCCTTTTACACTTTGAGATGTGGCGACGGACGGCGGTGGAGGTCCAACACTTTCTTTTAGATAGTTTAAAGTTGATGGTCACAAGAGGGGCACCAGAGCTTCGGGTCTTCAATCGCAAGCGGCTTCAGGTATAGCAACGAAACTATCTGCGTTCCTGCAACTAGGTCTATCCAATCTACCTCAGTTGAACCTCTTTTGCTATCTTATAACGTACCAATCCTTTGGGTGGAGAGCGAGAGCTTATGTCCTTTAAGAATCAGTTTGCCGTAAGCACGCCTCTGAAAGAAATTGGCCTCATTGAATACCTTCAAGGGTTTTTCAACGTTGTTTCCTCCTCCCCGTTGGGGCTATTGTTACTAATATGGCTTCTTGCTATGGTGACTACGTAGAGCATTCGATTCGTTAAGCAGTTGCTGATGATTCTCTTGGAGGAGAGCTTAGATGGCTCTTTGCTGGTTACCATCATGGATCTCCTTCACACTATGCTGGTCGACTGCGAACAAGCCTCTGAGGATGACTTTGTGTCTGTCTCCTTCTTCCTTCTATCCTCTTTGTCTCCTTCCTTTGGAAGAGTAAAGGGGGAAAAGAAAGGAAAGCGGGCCACTCCTGCGGCAAATTTGGGAGGAAGTGCATGGAACCTCATTGAACAAGAGAAGGGGGCAAGCAGGTACATCGCAGTTTTCCGCCCACCTTATATTCCTTCCGCCCTATATGTAGCCTGTCTTTTCGATAGCACATTGAGACTCTTCGGTTTCAGTCTATAGCACAATCTGATACTCCTCTCCCAGTGATCCGTTGATCGCATCATCGCTATCACCCTACTTGACCAGCCCGAGAGAAGAGATACATTCACCTGCCGCGGGCAGTGTAGAGGTAGAGGAGGAGATTGCGTCGCAGGGCTACATCCCCTCTAAGGTTGTAAGCCTTACTTTATTCAACCTGTTCTCCAGGCTTCCATATAGCAAGTCCGACTTGAATCCACTCTTTTTCGCGTCGCTGACATGAATAGACCCGAAAGCGGACCGTTTAACGATAGTATTCCTAATGTCTCGTCTTCATCAATTGCTCTTCCCATCATAGAATATGTCCAGGCAACGGCAGCGCGAGCTATGCGAGCTCCTCCTCGAGTTACTCGTGAAGGTCTCACAACGCATCAATGTCTTACAAATGACGGCACCTAGCGAACACCGCCAGCGAAGTCTCAAACATTTGCTTAAGGTACATGATGACCGCGAAGGAGACAGACACGAAGTGTGATGAAGAAGCTATTGATGTTGCTTTAGGGCATTTACAGATTCTGCAAAGTGGGCCCACATTTGATGAGTTCTCTTCTGTGCAAGTTACTAGCCTCCCTCAAAAAAGGGCTGACCATGCAACTAAAGCGCAATCTACCTCTCACTTTTCCCTGTGTATTTCTCTGGGCTTTGTTCTGTGCCAGGCCTGTCAACCCAGATGGATTTGTCACTTCATCGCTGCAATGCACAGAAGGTTACCAGGCCATCCTCCTATCCCAATCCATAGACAAAGGTGCATAAGACATAGAGCCCTTCAGCTAACAACGTCTCTTGTCCGTACTTCGTCGTCTTCAATTAGACACTAACTCTGTTGCGTGCTAGCCTCACTCCCCGGATGCTGAACCAGTCTCTACGACTTCTCTCTCAGCTAATGATGCATCCAATCTACGAAACACGGTTTAGAAAGAATACCTGCTACAAGCTGCTTGCATATTGCCTCCCCACATGCAATAGCGCCTTCCTCTTGTCCGCGGGTAACAACGGTACAATAATCCATGCACGCTGTCTCTATGTTATTACAAACTAAGGGACAG
>FLMG01002269.1:6439-21711 GCA_900088475.1 Hyphochytrium catenoides | reverse complement strand
AATCATTGCCAGATGTACAGACACCTTCTAGAGCTGTGCCAGCGTGTGTGGATGGAGAGCTGGCGGGTGGTAGCACTTGGTCGTCGTCTCACTTGTTATCCGGTCGTCATCTCACTCGTCCTCCTCCTCCCTTTCCTTCCCCACAACAAATATCCTAGGTGTTTCCTTGGGTATTGTCAGACTATGAAAGTGATGAACTAAATCTAAGCGATCCCAAAGTGTATAGAGATCTCTCCAAGCCAATGGGGGCGCTCAATCCTAAGAGGTACATCCCTCCTTCTCCTTCTATTCCTCTCGGAGCTTGGTGTGCTCTCCCCTTTGGTGTCTTCTGTGATTTTTACCCAGCATAGGTAAGGTTGCCCTTCCTGTAGGTGTCAGATTACCGCGGTAGCAGTTCCCATAGTGTAGCTCTACTCACTTCCCAGACTGAGTATCCCTTAGCCTCGCTATCTCTATGGAGCCGTTTCGAGCAGTCATTTACTTGTTTTTCCCCTCCTCCTCTGTTTTCTCACTCCTCCTCTGCCGTTCCCCTCCTTTCGTCGGTCGGGTACGGCTGGCTCGCAGGGCTGAAGAGTTCCAAGTACGCTATGAGACTTTAGCTGAAAATGCCTCAGAGGGAGGGGATCCCGCGTTTCACTATGGGACACATTATTCCTCCGCTGCTATAGTCCTGCACTACATGGTTAGGATCCAGCCCTTCTCATCTCACCACGTCCACCTGCAAGGAGACAAATTTGATCACACGGATCGACTGTTCAGCAGCATTAGACGGAGCTGGGAGTCGGCTTCGGGTAAGATGGAGAGGCAGAAATACCAGCTGGGCGGATGTGACGCCCTATACGCCACGATAGCCAGTCTGTTATCCTCACTGTGCTCCAACCTGACTCTGACTTTACGTTGTCTCGTACCTCGCGCTCAATTCAACTACGCCGCTGTGACTAGCTTTTCGTTCTTGGCTTATCCTCCATTTCGCCCACTATCCCCTTTCCCAGGTGCATCAGGTCAGCAGGGTACACAGGACGTGAAAGAGCTCATACCAGAGTTCTACTATCTCCCGGCTTTTCTAGAGAATAGGAATAATTACGACTTAGGCGCCGACCAAGACCTCAGGAGAGTCGATGGCGTTGAACTTCCACCTTGGGCTAGAGGAAGCGCAAGAGAGTTCGTTAGGCTTCACAGACAAGCGCTGGAAAGCGAGTAAGTCGGCAGAAATACCTGAGACTTTGGAGAGAGATGGGAGACTGGGGGAGGGCTTCGAAAGATGAAAGGTCCCCTTCTTGAAGAGACCAATGGCTGCCAAAGGTCATGACTCATTGCATGCGAACTAAAAGCTGGTCGATAGAGGTTGAAGTATGCACAAAGAAAGCGAAGCATGATTAGCATTCAGAGCTAGTCCCATTAAACAAACCGCGGGGGGGTGGCTATAAGTAACCATCCTCTTGCCTACGAACTTCTATACTAACATCTCTCCACAGCTATGTGTCGGATCATTTGCACGAGTGGATTGACCTCATCTTCGGCTACAAGCAGAACGGCGCCTCCGCCGTAGAATCTCTTAATGTCTTTCACTATCTCACGTACGAAGGGGCTGTCGATCTGGACAGAGTAGAGGAGAAGATGCGTAAAGCCATCGTCACGCAAATCAACGAGTTTGGACAGACCCCTTCCCAGCTGTTCCGTAGTGCGCATCCCCCAAGGTGGGCGAAGTGGCTTTGCCTATTGTCCCCACCGTGGCTCGCTCCGGCTCCATCACAGCGTTGCTTTGTTGTTTCTGTTCGCTAGTCCTCATCGATTAAGGCGAGGTCCTCACCGCTCTGTTGGCTACCTGCGTTAATCTATCAGGGGCAGGGCTCGGTCAGTGTTTCGAGGTACTGTACCGAGTGGCTGGCTCACACTGGGGTCCAGCGCTGCAGCATCGGAGGTACAATGTAACAGAAATTGAACCAGCATAACATGATCTCAGAATCTTCTCTCCTGCTCTTTTTCTCTCTGTCCGCGACCATCGTTCTTCCTTAGGATGCTACAGCTCTTATCACAGAGCTGCCTCACCTGCTCTTTCCAGCGCGGACTTGGTCTCTTTCAATCCCCATATGGCGCTCACAGCTTTTGTCAAACGGCACAAGCGTTGACCATATGAGATCCGTGTCGGAGATTTCAAGCGTCGTAGTCGGAAAGGAAGAGAAAGTGATAGCTCTGCCGCATAACTGCACCGCACTACCAGGAAAACGGCAAGGTCAGTTGATGTGGAGCCTGTGATTGCAAGACTCTCTATTGCCTGTTTTAGCAAATTTTCACGATTCATATGACCCTTAGCCGTTCTCTCCGGTGCGTTGCCCGACACATGAGAGATAAGGCAGTTCATTTTTGTCTTTGCCTCTCTTGGAAAGGTCCACCGTTTTCATCTTTCCCTCATTCTATCTATCCCTGCGCCGACAGAGTATATATCATGGGGCTATGAAGACGGATGCATACGCATTTCATCAATTGGAACTGTTGAAGGTAGCTATGGTGAGAGCAAAGAAGTATTGATCATGGAGACAGAAGGCTTCGAGGAGACGTCCTCCCTCTCTGTCTCCACTGATGGGCGGGTCCTGGTCACCGGAGACAGACAGCAGCCTATCTTCCGCTTCTGGAAAACTTCTTCTGGGGAGAAGGGGCACAGTTCGCGTCGCTTCATCCTATCTGCGACCCTTTGCTCTCCTCTACATCAGGGATCAGTACATCTTGTCCGCGTCTGCAGGGAGTACAGCGTCATTCTCAGCTGCTGTGAAGCAAGGGTGGCCGTGCTATGGGACGTGAATCGCCTTTGGCCAGTGCGTCAGCTATTGCAGAAGCCCTTTCCTTATGATATCAAGGCTGCCCATATTCATAAGTCAACTGGTAAGAATTTGGCGAGAAAGCTATTGAGACAAGAGAGGAGCTATGCGTTCAGAGTGAAGAAAGAGGGAAAGAAGAGAAGAGATGTAGCAGCTGCTCACTATAGTCGGTAAAACATGAAAGGGCAGTTGGAGGATTACAATGCAAAACAGCTAGCGGGACGCTTCGGACTGAACGCGTGAGAGTGATAGACAGAGGTGAGGCTGAGAGGGACACACAGTGACTCACAGCAGCGAAAGAGAGGAGGGAATGTACTGAGATGGACTTAACCGAAGAGTTGCGCATACTGGAGACCAAGTTCACCTTATATCCTGAATCCCCTATTTTCAAGGCAACATCATCGTGAGCTCTGGCACCTGGATCTATGTCTTCGACATCAATGGAGAGCTTCTGGCCAAGGCGAATACTAGCAAAACAAGAGAGGCGAGAAAGGGAGACGCCACAAGCTCACTTGGAGGAGAGACAAAGAACAACCCAGAAGAGACGTCCGGGAACACTGGCAATGCCTGGGAGGAGAAGGATGTCACAGCCATTGAAGTCTCTCCAGGGCCTGAGTGGAGGCTGGACCACGTGATTGCCTGTGGACATCACGACGGCAGCGTCTCTGTCTGGCAGCTGGAGTTTTCTCCGAAGAAAGACAGGCCATCCCCAAATCCCGCAGAAGGTGAGAGAATAGGAGAAAGCGTGGAGAGGGTCACGAAGGAAACGCCTCAGGAGGAGGAGATAGCGGGAGATACGCCGAAAGTTGAAGAATGGAGAGAAGCGATAAAGGCTACGACGGGCAGTGAGCGATCAATAAGGAGCTCGCTTCCGGCGGCTTGGGAGCTCGTTCTTCGAGGCAGATTGTTGGGCCATCAGACAGCGGTAACGGCGCTGCACATTCCAAGGTTCAGCTGAGAATGTCCTTCCTTTCTTTCTTCCATCTCCTCATGTTTAACTTTGCGCCAATTTCTTCCGTAGTCGTCGTCTCTTCTAACCTTGTCTCTCTCGCGTCACACCGGTTCTCTCTCACTAATTTTCCCTATTGGTATCATCGTATCTTCTGACTCTTCCCATATTGCCTCTTCTCTTCTTTAACTGTCTCTCTCCGCTCCCGTGCAGTTCCTGTCGGCGACTGTACAGCGGGGATCAAAATGGCCAGCTCGTGTGCTGGAGCCTTCCGGCCCCTGAGGTCAGCACCGGCACTCTCCCGCGAACCACGAATGGGTAGTGCCTCCCAGACAGAGGGGAGATTGACCGACGGCGGATCGACTAGTAACGAGGAAGAGAGATAAAAAGAGAGAGAAGAGAGAATGAGAGAGCACTGTCTTGAGTGAGCCATCAACGTAGCTGTACAATAGCATCACCGTCTGATATAATAGCAACCCCTACGTCTTCCTTATTTGCCGTTTACTTGGAGCGCGAGGGACGGCGAGAAGAGAGAGAAAGAACACCGACATCTGTCTCTCTCTGTCCCCGTCCCAGCTCAATAATAGTGGCCCAAGAGAGAGACCAGGCAGTTCGTTTCCATACGAGAGAGAGAGAGAGAGAAAGAGAGAGAGAAAGAGAGAGAGAGAGAGAGAGAAAGAGAGAGAGAGAGAGGATATATGTATGTCTCTTCACTTTTCCCGACCAGCTCTCTCTCTAAGGGTCTTACTATACTAGTCAAAGGCTCCTGTAACTATCTATAGGGGTCAGAATACATGATGGAAGAACAATTTGGAAGATCTCGAGTAAGAGAGAAGAGAGAGAGAGAGAGAGAGGGAGCAGAGAGTTGACCTGAGTAAGGGAAGAAGAAAGAGAACGAGACAACAAAGAAGGGAGACACCAAGGTTAGAAGAACGAGACAGAGAAAGGAGAGAGCAGAGAGAGAAAGCGTCATTGTCAGCGAAGCGCGAGCAGGTCAGGGCTTGAAGAGAGACAAACGAGAGAGGAAGACAAGGAGGGAGAAGAGGAGAGAGGGCACAAGCTCCAAATCAACCTTCAAGACGCAAGAGAGAGAGAGAGCCTCCTCCCGCGTCTGATTCCACAGAGAGAAGGCCTGCGGACGAAACAGAGAGAGAGAGAGGGAGAGACATGTCAGGCAATCCAATGCTGTCTGCGAAGGTCTGGGCGGTGGTCGGCGACGTGCTGAACTCTTCCAAGGCTGCCAGTCGGATCGTCAGCAAACTGGAAGGGAAGGGACGACAGGTCTACAAAGTGAACCCGAGAGATGCTTCAGGAACGCTCTTCAAGTCTCTGACAGACGTTCAGAAGAAGATTACTGCCGAAGGACTGGTGAGAGGAGGACGCGGTTGCTGCTATGCACGTCTCCTTTAGCTATAGCTTAAGAAGAAACTTCCTCTCTCTTTTCTGTGTGTTCTCCCTCTGCAGTATTGCAACTCTCCCATGGACTGTGCCTTTGTCTCTTATGTTTCTCTCGCTGTCCTATCCTTCTTCGCTAATCTCCCTCCTCTCTCTATTTTTGCAGCTTCTGCCTATCTTTCTTCCTTTAGTCCTCTCCTCTTCTTTTTTTTCTTTCTTTCCTTGCTCTCTTGACGTTCTTATGTGTCTCTCTCTCCCTCCTGCCCATCTGTATGTTTCTTCGCCTACGGTGGCTCTCTCTTTCATCGCCTTATTAACCTCCTTCTTCTCTGTCGTTATACTGCGCGCTCTTTCTGTTATGCCTCACTCTTACGAGCTTTCTGCCTGTCTGTTCCTCACTATGCTAGACGTTGCTCGTCCACTTTCTCTCTCTCCCTCTCCATCTCCACGACCCCCTTCTCCCTCCCTCTCTCTCTCCACTCTTTGTCTTTCAACTCTCACTCTCTTCTCGTCTTCAAATCTTTTCTTGGCTTGCGGTTTTCTCATCTCCTCTTCTGCGATGTGTGTCTCTCTCCCCAGCCCCCGATAGAGGCAGTCAATGTAGTCATCCATCCCGCTATCGGCGTCAATGTTATCAAAGAAGCAGCTGACCTGGGTCTTCCCAGTGTCTGGCTGCAGCCTGGGGCGGACACAGACGAGGTGGTTCGCGCCTGTCAGGAGCACAAGCTTCCCTATCACAAGGGATGCGTGCTGGTTGAGATGTAGGACAGTCAAGAGTAAAACGTCTGTTCATCACTTCCTTTAGCTGCGTGGTGTGTGTGAGAGGGGAAGGGCTAGTGAGAAGACAATGAAAATTATGGTTGAGACGTGAAAGCCAAGACCAAGCATTGAGGAGGCGGGTCCGCATCATCTCACACCATTCTCCCGCTTTACATATAATCTATTAGCTCTATGTCTATGGTTCCTCCTCAAAAACGGTTCGCACGGGGGAGAAGAGCAGTAAAGCAGCTGGCGAAGAGTAGTAATGGGAGAAAGTCAGAAAGGTAAATTGTCAAAGGAAGGATTGGTTGGTTTCCTCATCGCAGCGGAGGCAGACGAGCAAGAGTGCGCTCTTCGGTCTAGAGGAAGGCCTCTCTAAAGATTTTGAAGAGCGCTGGGTCGCTCTTAATGGCTGCCACAAACTCATGAAACTCTATAGCATTGTTCTTGTCAGTGTCCGCCCGATCGAAGAATTGGCGGAAATCTTCCTCGGAGAGCCCCGGCAATATACGCCGAAGCATTCCAAAGAGCTCTTCAGGAGATAGGCATCCTGGAGGCATGACAAAGCGTTAGACACTTTGGACCGCAGTACCGTCAGCATTGGTGCGAGGGGTGGCTCGGAGATGGAACTGAAAGAGAGAAAGAGAGTTGACGAGAGAGTATTAGGCAGCACAGAGTAACATGAACGGCGCGCAGCGCTTCGCATAGCTTCATGCCATCGTAATCGCAGCCAGAACAGAAGGTATCTGGGGCTTGGACATCCTAGCTTACCATTGCCATCATTGTCAATTGCGTCAAAGCCTGCCCTCAGAATCTCCTCCCTCACGTCCTTGTCGTCGTTCACGAGCGCCATGCCTACTAGATACTCCCTATAGTTGAGATACGGCTTAGTAGCGGCTCGGTGTTTGAGTCCTAGGGGATAGAGTCTACGTCCTTCCCTCTCGCTGGTATTATCTTCACCATCGATTACCCTTGCGCATGCTCTTCAGCATTTGTTGCATGGGATTGTTTCTTTCGCTATCTATCTTTTCCTCCAGCCCATCTTACCTGAAGTCGAGCAAACCAGAGTCGTCTGTGTCAAGCAAGCTGAACATGTGTTGGAGTTGTTCCTCTTGTTCTTTCGTTGCCTTGTGATAATCAGCCTCAAACATTGCTTTGAACTCAGAGAAGGAGACCTACAGAGAAACGTAGACGTGAGCGCTGGTGGTAGCAAAGACCGACGAGTGTAGGAAGGTGAGAGAGCGGAAACGTAGGGGAGGAATGTCAGGGACGTAGTCTGCCAAAGCTATAGACAATGGCTTTGGCACGTAAGCCTCTTATGCTTCTCCAAGCGGCCACTACCCCTCAGGCATGAAAAAGCAAACTGGAAAACAAGCAGACCAGCTGGTCTGAAAGATGAAGCACTGGGTTGGGAAGAACAGTACGAGGCGGCTTACCTTTCCATCTTTGTTGGTGTCCCAGCGAGCGAACTTATCTAGATGCTTGGTGATCTAAAGGTACAGAATAGACGGGATGGCAAGAGGTAGAGAACATCAAAATCTCCAGCCCAATGGAAGTGCAATGAGCAGGGCAGGAGGTCGCGGACGCAACTGGGCACTCTTGGCCAAGGAAAGGGTGGAACATTTTTGCATGAAGAGGACTTACCGTGTCCTTGTTAACCTTGAAAAATGACTGCACCCTGTTCATCTCAACCACCCCAGCGCTGTACGGCAGTCCAGCCTTCTTGGCTTCGTATGAAAGAAGAACATCGTCGAAGCTGTGTCCAGTGCATTGGGCCCCTGAAGCACAGCGAAAGAGACCGAGCGCAAGATGAGAACGGCACTCTTTTTCATCACCTTCCCATATAGTTCTACACGTACCTAAGACTTTCGCCATATTCTCTCGTACATTCTGGGCGAAAAGATTTGCATCCTTCTTCTCCGCTTCGTTAGGGGTATATACAGGCAGAAACTCGACCTGAGGTTATAAGGAGTGAGACAAGAGAAAATAGCGCTATTTGTAGCTCTGGCCCTTTATAGGTTTCTTCTTGAAGCAGGAGACGGGTTTGAAAGACAATAGCGGCATGTGGTGATAGTCTTAAGAACAGACTCTCCTGCTTGTCATACGCTTACCTCTACGAAGTTGATGAATTGACAGAAGAGTCTGAAGATGAGGAAAAGGATGGGCGGGCCTGCAAGAACAGCGACAGTGTCTGTTAGGTGTCTTCGAGAGATGAAGAATGAGAGGACCCCAAATGATGATCCCACATCACCACGTTGTTCTCATCTCTCCCCAGCCAGTAGTGAAAAAAGAAGAGGAGAGTCATACTTCTGTGCGTATCGTATCGGTGAAGGAAAGCAAAAGAGAAAACGTCACACGATATATCAGACGGACATAGTTTCGCCAGGACCTTACCTCCAAGTACCCAGGCGGGGTCGAAGTGCTGGTGCGGATATTTGAGGACGATGGGCTGCACCGGAACTCCGGGCAGGAAAGCTCCAGCCTTAAAGCTGATGATGGCTTTTCCGTTGGTGGTTGTCGCCTCGGGGAATATTATCGTCTGCGGCCAGCCTAGAAATGAGACGGGACAGTCCATACGAGAGGCAGGGGCCACCAAACGAGCCGGTGAAAGAGCGACATTCTGGCTCAGCGCAACGTAGGAAATAGATACCTATGGACCGTGGAAGAGCTCACTCACCTCCAGAGACGGCCCGAGACTTGATGGCTTGCGCTACCTTCTTCCTAGAGTCGGGGTCCCTTCGATCTATTGTGATCGCCTGGACCGCTCGAACAACATCGCGGATAAAGGGGCCGCTACGGCGAGGCAAGATAGAGTAGATTGAGCAGAAATTCTAGGTTTCCTGAGGAAAAGTCGGAGGAGAAGTGATGTTCCAGGGAAAAACAAGAATCTGAATGACAGTCCTTCCAGTAGCGAACTGGAAAGTAGTTTGCCAACACTAAGGAAGGACTCCCATCTTCTGAGAGTAGGACTTTGGCACTGAAAAGAGTCAAGTCAAAGGGTATTCCTAACCGCAAGTTAGATATCTCTCCAACTGCCGAAGGGACGCAGAGGTAAAAGAGAACAACTGGATCAGCCGCACATATGTGGTTGGATACGATGACTGGGGCAGCAGATGAACCAGCTCGCTATGCAAGGGATATAGTAAAACGAACACAGCGAAGAGTCGGAGATAAGAAGAGGGCAGCAGTAAGATATCAATTCCTGTCGCTTTGGGCTGTTGACTCGATCGCTGTTTGAATTCTCAGAGCCAGAGCTTCAGTTCCTCTCTCCATAGACTTCCCTAGAGACTTGTCCTATCACTTCTATCATAGTGTTCGCATCGCTCTCTCCATTCTCATTTTCAATGGGGCTGCATCTCTTTGAAGGGAATCGCAACTCGTTTTGTTGACTCCCTTCGTCAAGCTGCTTACCTCTCCCTTGACTCTGATTTGAAAGAATCCCATTGCAAATAGAGCCATCCTAGCGCTTACTCTCACTGCTCTCTCCACCTCCTTCCTCACTGCCTGCGGAATCGGCCGAGAGAAATCTTGGCCACGGGTAATGATGGAGCACCAAACGCCACAGGTGATGACCGCCAGCAGGAAGAGCAGGAACTTCAAAGGGAAGAGGGTCACGGCCATGAAGGATATCTGCTTGCGCGGAGACGGCGGTCGAAGGAGAGCGTGTCAGCGAGAGCGAGGTAGAGATGGGTGTGTGAGTGAGGAAAGGAAAGAGCGAGGGAGCATCCAGAGGACATCGATGGCTACCAGGAGTAGGGGCTGAGTGGAGAGAGCAGGAAGTGCGTAAGGAAATGAAATAAGAGTCTACGGTCAGATGAGGCGAGGAAACCTAAAGACAGGGGAGCCAACAGTGAGCCAATAGAAGGGTTGACAGTAAGGGACTCATAAAAAGAGTGAGAGAAGGTAGCAGGCCGAGGAAGGACGCACTTTGGCTTTTTCATAAGTGCTCATCTTCCATGTCTGGCTAATGAAAGGGTTGATGACAGGCTTCCGAATCTCTTCAACCTCCCCTGCCGAGTTCCTCTTTGCTCTTACTCGGTAGGGGCCATCGGCAGGGAGGTCAGAGAGAGATGGCTCGACGTCTACAATATAAGGGAGGAGCAAAGCGAAGGCAGGAGAGTTGGATTAGAGATGATCAGTAGTACATAGGAGCAATTAACAGATAATCTAGCACAGAAGATCTACTGGAACTTTGCTGCCCTACTCGGAAAGAGCTTCTTCCATGGCTCAGTAATGAAGATTGTCACCGCTAGTAAGATCTCAACCGTCACGAAGATATCAAACCACGACGCAGGTGCAAACATCGTGACTGTTATCACTCTTCTGAAGCCCCCGCAGATCCGCTACGTAATCTCTATTAACGCGAGCTGTCTTATACTGGTCCTTAGCATAGGCGATAAGATCTGTCCGGACCTCCGTCTGCATGAGATCTGAAGCTCCAGCCTCATAAATCTGGTGCAATGATCTCTTCTCTGTCGCTTCGGTCGCCGATGCTGCAGCTTCGTGGGCTTCTATCTCCTCTCTCTCTCTCCAGCTGAGGCACAACAACGGATGTGTGAATTTACATAAATCGATTTAATTTTGACAGCAAGAGTGGGAAAATAGAAAGACCCTAACTCAAGGAAAGAAAACGAATATAGGAGTAAGGCCTTATTAGCTCCTTCATAGGGAGCAATGAATGACCATTTTTGACAAACATAAAACACATAACGCTGCCACATTGTACACAACCTTTGTGAATTCTTCCTTTCTCCACAATCAACAAGGAGGGACTTCTCAATCCTCAGATTAGCCGCAGTTGTTAAGATTTGTCTAAATGAGCCGGCTACTGTTTCCTGACCCTACTCCGCCCTGCACTTCTTACTGCCCTCGCCACCAAAGAAGCTCTTCCTTCAGCAAGTTTCTGACCTTCAACTGGCGATCGGAGCACAAGCTCAACGGCATCGGTGAAGCTCGAAGCTTGGCAATAGTCGTCCTCAAGTCTCTGTGTGTCGCCCGTCTCTTCTCTCTCAGAGGGTTTTTTTCTCTTCCGTCTGGGTTGCCGGCCTGCTTGCATCCGAAGCTCTCTCACCTGCTTGCATCTTCTTTGCCTTGGTGCTTTGTTGCAGTTCGTTCTTCACGAACGGGTCGGAGGCGCAGAGGTAGAGAGACATCACACCTCTAACTTCGCAGATTCAGCGCTGTGTACTCTTGGCCTACTCTGATTCCTAACATCACGCAGCTTGCAGATTCCTCTCTTTCCTTGTCCATTTTAGCTAGATACACTCCCGTCTTTATTCTCTTCATCCCTAAGCCATGGCAAAGTGCGCAACCTCTGGCTGTGCTAGTAAGGGCACAATGCTGTGCCCTACATGCAAATCAATGGGCATCCCGGCAGAGTATGGTCTCTTCTGCAATCAGCAGTGCTTTAAGGACAACTGGGCGCTGCACAAGCCGCTCCACAAGGTGTATAAGCAGATGATTATCACCACAGCTAAGAGTGTTTCCGGATCAACGCCAAGGTTGGCCACCTTGGCTTTTCCTATTGTTTTGTTTCTCGTCCTCCTCCTCTTCATGTCGTAGGTCTCAGTTTTCTGTCAATCACTGCTGTTCGCTTCCTTCTTTTCTTCTATTCAAGCCGTCTTCGTCATGTTGGGTCCTCTGTCACCTGCTGCCAATGTGACTCGTCCCAATTTAGTGGGTGGCCTACGCATGGGATTGATTCATCCCCTTACTTCCTCTTCAGATCTCAACAGTATCTCTTTCTTTCTGTCTCACACTCTTATCGCTTATTACAGTGTCGCACCTTGGGCCTCCTCTTATTCCTTCACAGGGCCCCTTCGCCCAGCCGTTGTCTCGCCAAGAGATGAGGTCCCGGATCACATTCAGAAGCCTGACTATTGGAAGACAGGTGCTACATTTCCCTCTTTGGTGCTTAACGGACAAGCATTTGAGACTTGTCCTTGATGCTCTTCTCCTCTATCCAATTTGCTCATTACTATCTTCTCTTATGTGTTTGGAAGCTTTGCCCCGTTCTGCCATTGAATGATTGGGCTTCCTTTCCGTGGCATGTCTTTCCTTCCGTGGCAAGTTGCCTTTCCATTCCCTTGATTCAGTCGCTCATGGGCTTTGATGTCAGGAATCCCGAAAAGTGAAGAGCTAGCAAAAGGTAGTAAGGCCATTCCTGTCTACACTCCGGAGCAGATTGAAGGCATTAGAGCCGTTTGTAAGGTAAACTTACCCTCGTGCACCTTCTGCAGCCGCTTTGCCAACATGCATGCTCAGTTCCATCTTGAGGCATCGCTTCTCCTCTCCACGTCACCTTTATCAAGGCCTCTATACTGCTGAGCCTTCCTTATATCATGGCCGTTAAGCTCAGTTGGTCTGTAAGCCTGAATTGCTTGACCTTGTGCGCTTGTCCCTTAGTAAAGAACCCCTTACGTTGCTCCCCTAATTCATCCGCATGGCGCTGTCTACGCAGATTGGAAGAGAGGTTCTAGACATTGCTAGTGCTGCCATTCGTCCCGGTGTGACGACTGACGAGATTGACAAGATTGTATTCAATGCATGCGTGGAGAGAGAGGCGTACCCTTCCCCACTCAACTACTACCACTTCCCCAAGAGTTTCTGCACGTAGGTATAATGTGTCAGGATCACACTGTGCTCTTTGACAATCCCTTACATTTTCTAAATCTTTACTTCGCGCTCTATTTGCATCTGTACAGGAGATCTCTCTGTGCAGGTGACCTTTCGTTCTCTTTCCCTTTCTCATCCTGTCATCCTCTTTTGTCGCCTGCTTGCCCCGACCTTCACATATCTTGGCCGTTGTAGATCTGTAAATGAGGTTATCTGTCATGGGATTCCTGACTCGCGGCCCTTAGAAGATGGGGACATTATCAATTTAGATATCTCGGTGTATAAGAATGGGGTAAGCCCATTCTGGCTCCCAACCTGTTCCTCGCCCGAATAGAGCACGCCCGATTTTCCTGGCTTCCCAAGGGGCTCACTTTGGATTGACTTCCCTCACTATGTGCTTTGGTTCAGTAATCACTTCGAGCTATAACGCTGTTCTGCCTTTGTCTCATCTCTGGAAAAGCCTCCTGCCCCTTGTATCTGTTGTTCCAGTTGACCATTGACGAGATATCTATTCTGCGCTCACGCTATTGCCTCTCTAGTATCACAGCGATCTCAATGAGACGTTCTTCGTGGGAAATGTGGACGATGACAGCGTCAAGCTTGTAAGGGCTGCCTACCTGTGCTTGCAGGCGGCCGTGGAAAAAGGTAACCACGTAGCTCCTTCTATCGCTGACCATTGGCTTACCTAGCCAGTCTTCATTGATATGCCTGGGAAGGGCAGTTGAGTCTGCTAGTCTCGTCAACTTGTGATGTGTTTGAATTCACTTCTATCTGGTTGGCTCTATCTGAGAGATACGTCGTCTGTTGTGCGGTTCTCCTTCATGCTTCCAGCGGGCACAGCGCCTTGTTTCTCAAATATATAGACTCCATGAGTGCTTACTTAGGATTCCCATTCCCCTGTGCTTCATGCTATGGATTGCAGTCAAGCCTGGTACCATGTATCGCGAGATAGGCACTGTTATCTCTAAGGTGGCTCAAGCGGAAGGAGTTTCGGTCGTGAAAACCTACTGCGGTCACGGGATTGGCGACCTCTTTCATTGCCAGCCTAATGTGCCGCATTATGCTCGAAATAAGGCTGTAGGAGTGATGAAGCCAGGTCATATCTTCACGATCGAACCCATGATCAATCTAGGTAAATGCGAGTGGCTGGTGCCAAGCCAGCCCGTTGTCATTCCACCTCGGCGTCAGTCCTTTCTCGTTACATGGTTCCGCCAAGGGAGTCGATGAAGTCTTTGTGATCAGTAGATATGTGGCTTCCTTTTCATTAACGCCCGTCTCTGTGTTCCTTCCACGCGTCATGTCACAGGCACATGGCAAGATAAAATTTGGGGTGATGATTGGACGGCAGTGACTGCGGACGGGAAGCGGTCGGCTCAGTTTGAACATACGCTGCTTGTCACTGAGGATGGATGTGAGATTTTGACTGCCAGGACTGATCAGCCAAATGGTATGGAGTGGGACAGACAAAAGTTCCAACGGCCCCTGCAGGAATAAATAGCGATACAATGGAAGAACAGAAAGGAAGGCTAGTAAATGAAATGAATGAACGTAGCACTTCGATGCCCGAGCTGGCATTGGGGGGAGAGAATAACCAGGCCCTCTACAAGCTCCCAAAGCGTCCTTTTCGCTGTAGGACGAGCAACGTTGAGAATGTTATAGATGTCTTCTTCATCGCTGAGCCTCGTGGATCTTCCATCTGGTCCGCTTGTTATTCTGTCCTTGAGCTGTTGCTACTAGTTGTGGATCTCCCAGTTTAAAAGGCTCCAAGCTCTGTTCTTGACGGGGCTCCCGTTTAGCTTATAGGAGTGGTTGGGGACTTTCAAAAAGAAAGAGGGGAAAGACAACTAGTGACCGAATTACGGAGACGGGAGAGTGACAATAAGGGGCGAGGAAGGGGTCAAGGAAGCTGAAACCATCCTACACTCTTCTAAGCGACGGAAGGAGGATGAATGACAGAGCAGGAGGTGAGAGCGGGAATTTATGGACTGGACAGAGAAGCATCACCAGAAGTTGGCCTTCTACTCTTCGCTCTTCCTCTTACTAGCACGAAAGGCCGGATCATAGACTACGTATCACTCGTATTCTAGTCTCGCTGATGCTGCCCCAGCTCCCTGTCTAATGATATACAGGCCAACTGCTTCATCGACTTGACAGCGTTGCACCGAGCCTGAGGCACACATGTTACAACGGTTTGCAAAGAACCCTAGGTCTGCAGATTGCGATGCCAAGTGTCGTTAGAGCCAAAGATGCGGCAAAAACAGGTTATTAACTCATCAGCAGCAGTTTGTGCTTGCTCTTGTTAACAGCCCACCTGCCCCTCAAGCATCAAAGTGTACTATCTTCACTAAGTCAGCTGCTGAACCATACTTCTAATAATCGCACACAGGCTTGCTTAAAGTATGGAAACGTGGCTCTAAGGACCAACAAAACAACAGGCGACGCTGAAGTTCCTCTGAGAGCTGCCATGCAACTTATTCTAGACCTTAGCATACCAGGTGGTGGTTGAAAAAATTGGCAATAGCTTCCATCGCTGGTAAAGGGCATTGTCATTATCATGTGAAGAGAAATTGAAGCGAAGAGATGAAGACGATGAAGACTGTAAGCTCGCTAATCTTCAAACAGTCCGCTTAGTCCATAGATCGTCCCATCGATAGCGGCAAACCCATCAGACTGCCGCCCGGGTAGGAAACACTCTTTCCATAGTTCTCCTTTTGGATGGAGACCGTGGTGAACGACCC
>FLMG01003100.1:5000-14514 GCA_900088475.1 Hyphochytrium catenoides | reverse complement strand
AGAGAGAGAGAGAGAGAGAGAGGTGAGAAGAAGGACGTCCTCCAAGAAAGAACTCTAAAAGGAAGATGTGTGGAAGGGAGTGAAAGAAACAGGGGAAGAAAAGGAGGATGTAAGAGAAAAAATTCAGAGAGGAAGAACGGAGAAGGGAGAGAGATAGAGAAAGAGAGACCTTGGTACTCTCTTGCTATTTCCCTGTTCGGGATTGAGCACGTCCACGATATGTCGCCAAGGCGCTGGGCCGTCAAGCTTCAAAGTAGCTGCATGGCCAGTTCCCTGAGGACCGTCGCTGCCCAGTAGGAACTCTCTAAAGCTCCCACCCTCATCTTCCATATGTCCCTGATAGATACAGAGAGAGAGAGAGAGAGAGAGAGAGAAAGGAAGGAGGAAGAGAATGAGGAACGAGAGAGAAGAGAGAGAGAGAGACAGAGAGAGAGAGAAAGGAAGGAGACAGAGAGAGAGACAAGGAAAGAGGAACAAAAAGCATATATACTTTGCTTCTCACGACCTTTGGCACTTGTTAATTCATAAGTGCGTGCCTCCCGGCCGCTCTCCCCCAGCCTCCTCTTCATATCTCTCGGTGGCTGTCCCCCTTTCTAATATTATTTCTCTTCTCTCTCTTTCTCTCTCTTCTTATGCGTCCCCTCCCCTCTCCTTCAATTCTTCTTTTTATCTGATGTCAGTCTTCTTACCGTGCTGATGACAGAGCGCAGCGGAAGCTCTTGGGAAGGATCGAAGAAGAGAAGCCAGGAAACAATCTCAGCGGAGTTGAGAGCCAGAGCCACCAGCTCAGAGAAGGAAATGACCTCTCGAGTGTTATTGCTGAGCCTGAACGCCTAACAGCAGCAGGAGAGAACAGATTATTAGGCTCTGAGAGTTGTACGGGGAGACTTCCAAGGGATCAGCAAGAACAGAAGGAAGCAAAGAGAGAGGGAGAGAGAGAGAAAGAGAGAAAGAGAGAGAGAGAAGGAAGAGAGAAGCAGGCAAGCAACAACCAAAGTGCGTAGGTAGGTTTACTAGAGAGAGAGACAGAGAGACAAAACGAGAAGGGGAAGCACAAGGAGAGAAGGGCAAAGACAGAGCACATTACATCGCGCATTAGAAGATCTATCGCCTCTTCTCTCGGCGGATTCTGAGCGATCATCTTGCACAGCCCAGAAGCGGTGGACTTGGCACACAGCAGGAGCTCATCCGTTGTGAGACGATGCTGTTGCTCAAAATCATAGAGCATGAAGGCCACTATCGAGCACAGAGAGTTAGGTGCAGAGAGACCGATAGGAACAGCAGGAGGGCGCAGAACGCGACAGCACACCAGAGAGAAAGAGAGAGAAGGAGAGAGAGAAAGAGACAAAAGAAATTGAGACGTAGGCAGGTAGAGCAAGAGAGAGCCTGTAATCAAGAGAGAAAGAGGAGAGAGAGTGAATTAGGAGGGAGTTGGGCTTTAGCGATGTGTCACCTTGCAGCTTCTCTGCCATTGTCATCTCTGAGATCCAAGCGATGGAAGCGAGGACCTCAAAGGCATCTACCAGCTCATTCTGCACGAGAAAAGGCGTGAGAACAGAGCAGCGAAGGCAGGCAAGCGGTGTAAGTACACAGCTCCATAGCATTAGCAAGGCTCATTATAGAGAGGAGATATCCTCGGGAGAGAGAAGCAGACAAAAGGAGGTCCAGTGCAAGACGACAGAGTGATTGTCGAGCCAGAGCGAAGGGTGAGAGCCCAGGACGGAGGCAGGGTGACGAAGCAATGAAAGCCAGAGATGGAAGGAGTAGGGGCACTATAGCGCTGAATGACCGAAGGAGCTCCAAACCTTGTCCGTGTCGTAGAGTTCGAAGAGCTTTAGCGACTCGGCTCCGACGGTGCCAGCTTTCTCCTGTTTATCCTTTAGACCGACCGTCAGGATCTCCTCGAGCTCTGCGGGGCAGAGTCCAAAGCCGTCAGCAAGCTTATTGAACGCTGACCAGATGCCATCCATATCTCCCTTGGACACTAGGGGTGAAACGAGTGGGGTTGTTAGGACGCGGCTTGGATGCGAGGAGAAGGAGCAACAGCTCATTAATGGTGTAGGGACGAAAGAGAGGACGACCAAAAGGAAAAGGCAGCCAGAGCATAGCAGAGAGGAGAAAGGTTTTAGGTGTACTTACGGCCTGCAAAAGGGAGCGCGGCGGGCTGCAGGCTCGCCTTTCCAATGCACTGACCCATCTTCCGTCGCGGTGCGGGAGAGGAGATGTACCCTGGGGGAACTGGCAGGAGGTTTTCCTCTTTCAAGGCTTCACTTCTGCATTAACGTCAGAATGACAGAAAAGTACTTCCACACCCCATGTAGTCCTCTCGTCTCTGACTCGCTGGGTCTTTTGGAACTATTACTGAGAGCGAAGAGACTCCGATGTCCGTCCTATTCAAGAAGAGAAGCTACCCGCGAGAGCGGCAAGTGGCAGACAACTGAGAACCTACAGAAGAGAGCCCAGAGCTATTGAGAAGGCAAAGGATGTAAGCCGTCTGTGGTGGTAGATGCTGGCGGACGAGCTTCACTTCGAAGCAAGAGTACGCAGTTTCCTCTCTTCTGTGCAGATGAAGAGCAGGATGCAAAGGGCTGCGCAGGCTCGGGCACCTTGACAGCGAAAGAAGCAGATGAAGAACAAGCCGCTGGTCAGCAGGACATTGAAGAGAAAAGACCAAGAGCATGCCATCAAGGCTACGACCAGGGCGGAAGGAACATGGAAGCACAGGAAGAAGAAGTAAAAGGCGCGGCAACGAGAGAGAAAGGAGGAGGAATAAAGAGAGCAACGAAGGAAGAGAGAGAGGAGAAGAGGAAGGAAGGAAGGAAGGAAGGAAAAGAAAGACAGAAAAGAGAGAGAAGGATGAGAGAGAGACAGGTAGACAGGGAGCAAAACGACAGACAGGCGCAGAGAGAGAGAGAGCGCGTGACAGACAGAGAGAGAGAGTGCGTGACAGACAGAGAGAGAGAGAGCGCGTGACAGACAGAGAAAGAGAGAGAGAGAGAGAGAGAGAGAGAGAGAGAGAGAGAGAGAGAGAGAGAGAGAGATGGTCTCGAGGAGCTAACACTGACAATATAGAGTTGTTGCTCCCTAAAACAGTAGTGGAAGTGTCCTTTCAGTTCCGTTCAAGTACCAAGTACGGTAGAATGGTGACAGATAATTAAGTTCTACCTGGACAGTTATGATATGAGGAGGCACAAGTACCTTAAGTAGTTCGTACAAGTAGTACAAGTAGTATCTTGATCTTGTGTGCCCATAGTTGGTTGATACTCCCTACTTATTTATTCCAGTTATAAAAAACCAAGTAGAACTACTTATAATGAAGAATTTACAAGTACAAAGTGTGGTTTTGTAACAGGGATCCAGGGATTTTAAAAATTGACCGGTCGCAGTGGATAGTAAGTGACCGGTCGCGGTCGCAATGACGGTCACTTGACTCTTATTGTGGCTCTCTTTCTCCTCCGCCTCCTCATTGTTCCAGAGTTGGCCCTGTCAGACTTCTGAACAATCTTTACACTGCGTATTCATGTAAATGTAGCCCAACTTTTATGGCACGTTTGCCCAACAAGCGATTTCTCCTTTTGCTGTGGATGAAGCCCAAGTTGCTCCAGCACCAACCGCTCTGCTGATGAAGCCGCAGACGAAGGAATTGACAGAATCTTCATTGCAATCTAGCGACAGAAGGAGGCAGAGCGAAGGCAGAAGAGAGTCATTCATTATCAAGAGGCCTGTGAATGCTCTATATTGTCACCTGTCTCAGCTCTACAAACTTGCAGCTGATGAACTGTGGAAGAAGGAGCCACCACTCTGCCGCAGCAATAATCTCCATGGCGCCATATCTCGGGTGCAGAAAACTCATCAAGCCGCTGCTGGAAGCAATTGAGCTGATTGGTTACCTTCTCAAAGAGCACTTCATCGTCGTTCTTTAGGATGATCTTCTTAGGAAAGTCCTTCGCCTCATTGTACTGTGTCGCCGTGAGATCCTTGCCCATGTGCTTTGGATGAAGCAAGTCTGCCAGAAAGACTTCGTCACATCTCATCATGTTCAGCCGCTCTTTAAGGCGGCGCTGTTCCAGACACTTGCCTGTGACCTTCCTGCGCTTATTATTTAAAGAGTACTACTGCTCTGTCATTTTCAGCAATACCCCTTTTTCCAAAAGCAGTTGAAGATGACGCCGTGACGAATAGACTTTATAACTGAGAGAACATCTCCAAGGGTTGGGACATCGCTTTGGAAGAACTTGTCAAGAATCTTGTCGAACTTCGCCCAGAACCATAGGGCAAAGCATCCCAGATTTCGTCAGACTTGAGAAGAAGCTCAAGCATAGCTTTGTCCCAGGCATATTTCTTCTTGCTCTTTAGCTCTTCGTTGGCTGTGAATATGAGGTAATGAAGAGCTTGCTTGGAATTGGAAATAGCGTCCACCATTTGGAAGCGCGAGCCCCAGCGCGGAGCTCCTGGAATCTTTGTGGACTCTTTTCAGATTCAACTCTTCTTTTCAGATTCAGCGATGTCGCTTGAAAGGGCCATGGCTACAAACGATGTTGAATCTGCAAAGAGTCCACAAAGGCTCCAGGAGCTCCGCGCTGGGGTTCGCACTTCCAAATGGTGGACGCTATATCCAATAATGCCAAGCAAGCTCTTCCATTGCACAGCCCACGAAGAGCTTGTATAAAGAGCAAGAAATATGCCTGGGACAAAGCTATGCTTGAGCTTCTCAAGTCGAGGGAACTCGGGAGGGATAGAAACCTTTTGCATTGTATGATTGGATGGCTGAAAGAAAACTCAAAAGAGAATCACTAAGCCTGATTATCATCTTGATTGATCCGACTTGCGATTCCCACCTGGCTTTTCTGATGATACTTTCTCGGCTAAATAATAGTTAGAGTCCGATAACCAGTAGAAATAGAGTGCCGCGGTATCTGCCGCGTGTAGTTCGTCTGCGATGACAGAGGAGGTTCGATGAAGACTGCAGACCAGCTGCAGATCTGCGTACAGCACGCCTAGAGATTGATGCTTCTGATTCTTGAGCTCTAAATGAGCGTGGAGAGAGCGGTTGCTTCACACTGAAAGAAGGCTTCAACCTCTGCAACCTGTGAAACGAACTGTTCTCAACGCCTCCCACCGAGCTTAGCTACTTCACCCTCACCTTGTGGCTAGACCTAAAGCCAGCACCATTCTCTGGGTTTATCTCTCTCCAAGTCGAATCAATTCCAACTCAGGAGACCTTCTCCTTAGAAAAGATGGAGGAGATCACCCTTATTACGTTGCTGGTGGCAATTGTTAGCTTAGGCCTCCTTGCGACCGTGGCCTACCAGCTTTCATCCGGCAGAAAACAGAAGACTGGGTCGGATACGTACTTTGATATCATGCAGAACCACTACAATTTCAGCCTACCTGCCGAGACGGCGGAGTATCTTGAGCTCAGGAAGTCGAAAGACCTGAACAGTGCCGAAGACAAGTGAGTGGGGGCCCTATCCCTTGAATCGTTCCTACTTTCACGGTCCTTTGGTCGTTTGCTAATCGGCGAGTTCCCTTCGTCCTTAGCTTGACCTGTTCTTCCTTGTCCGAACTCTGCCTGACTGGTTCTCTTGTTCTTCTCTTTGTTGCTGTCTCCCTTTTGTGTCTCTGTGCCTTTCTAATGTGCTTGACTACATGCTCTATGCTGACCTGTTAATGCCCTGTATTTGCTCTCACGCTTCACTCTTCTCCTGCCGCCCACTGATGCGGTGATCCTGTCATACACAGAAAAGCCCTTGCTGCTGCGCTGATGAAGCGCGCGATGGCTGTCCTGCCCTTGGTGCAGCGCATTCAGTCAGATCACAATGGGATGTGGAAACTTCGGTCCAAGAATATGATTAGGGATAGCGTCTTCAATAGTCTGTTGGAGGCAGAGGTAATAATGATAGGAAACCGGAGAGATAGGCAAATGGGTGGAGAAAAGCATGCAATGGCTACCCATCTCAATGACATTCTTCTCTCACTAACTTTTCCATTTTCTCTCCTGTCTATCCCCATGCTTCCTATGGCTTCCCTCTGTCCTCTATAGCAAGTCCTGCAGCAGGAGATCAATGCCATTCAATCGGAGGCGCAGAGATTACGTCCTGGTAGGTGACAGCGCTTGTTTAGTCTGCGGCTCGCATAAGTTCTTCCTCTTGTTATCCCTTTTTTCGGCCAGTCTCGTCCCTTGCGGCCCAACATCCCTCTCCTTCTTTCCTGTCTCTTTCTGACCTATCTCTCTTACATTGTCCGCCATACAGAGGAGAACTGGGGCCACGTCATCTTTCCACAGGCGCGGTCACTGCTGGAGCACATGAGTCGCAGCGGCGGGCACAAGCACGAGTAGAGGCAAACAAGCATTTGTTTTATGGGGTTTATGGATCAAGATCTGTTAGAAACTTCGTCGGCACTGGGACACACCTCACTGTTGATGGTGTCTGCGGCGGGGCACCAGAAGGAGAGAGATATACAGAGCGGATGTCTGGGTAATGTGTTCGTCTTAGAGGCCAGTAAAGAGCGAATGGGGAGGTAGAGATAGGCGAGATATGTAAGTGATTGAGTGAGAGAGAAAGTGGGAGATGCGAGCGACAGCTCGTTAACATAAATAAAGGGATGCACGAGACAAAAGAGTAGATTAGAGAGCAGCGTTCATCTTGCTCTATGTCTGGAGCAGCCGCTCCACAGAGGGCCGGCGCAGGAACTCATGCAGCGCTGTCACAACCTCGCGATGTCGAGGATCATCTACTTCGCTGAGCTTCTCCGCCAGCTCTTGATAGAGAGACATGACCTCCCGCACCTGTGTATGTAGACCCTTAATACATGGGAGACGTAGGCTATGGACCAGCACAATGGAGCTAGGAATGATAATGCTAGACCGCTAAGAGAGCACACGCGCGACAGGGAGAGCGGAGACGATAGTAACCATAAAGGAAGAGGAGGACAGAGCTATTTATGCCCCGTACCCTAAAGGACAGAGTATTTGAGGAGCAGACCATAGAGGAAGAGCCATATGGAGTCTCTTCAGCTAACCTACCGTCTCCACATTCGGCTCCAGCTCCACGTGTTGTTCCATTTGATTGATCACCGAGAGCTCTTCTTCCAAGTTCACTGAGGGCCGCCGTGGCCCCGCCTGTGCGGCGGAAGGGGAAGACGAGGAGGCAGAGAAGTACTGGAGAAGAGAGGATATGGGCTTCCCAGCATCGGAGACCACCTTCTGATAGACAGACTTGGAAAACTACGGCGAAGAAGGAGGTCCAACATGTGATAGGACCATTGAGCGGGAACGAGATGAGATATCGTCAGCCTACGGAAGAGAGAAAGAGAGAGAGAGAGAGCGACACAGAGAGAGAGAGAGAGAGAGAGAGAATAGAACTGAAGGCAGAAAGAAGGTGTAAGACAGGACTCACCTCTTTCGCCTCTTCTAGCGAGGGTTTCATTTGGTCCCATGTCCTTCCGACAGCTTCCTGCAAGCTGCTCAACCCGTCGGCGGAAGAAGACTCATTCTTCCCCAGGGAAGACATCCGTTCTCTCATCACCTCCAAAGCCTCCGAGGTAGAGTCCATACGGACAATCATAGGGGACTAAGTGGACGGGCAAAAGACAAACGGAGGCGTAAGAGAGAAGGAAGAAAGAGACAAAGGTAAGTCTTTGGCACTCTGTCTCGCTCTACCTCAGCTCTCCCATTCTTACCTGGTCCTTGAATTCAAACGTGATGGACTCATTCTCTTGCACCGTTATCCGCATCACGTCCATCAACTCTCTCAGCCACTGCCAAGCAGGGGAAACGGACAAGAAGAGCGCCCGAGGAGAAAGAGAGAAGGAAAAGACGCGATCAGTCTTCCAACTGTCACTTGACGCTAAGGATGGACCAGATGCCAGCAGATAGAGAGACAACAGGAAGAGGAGGTAGCCCACCAAAATCTCTAGCGCTCGCCCTCGGTCTGCCTGCTCCGCGTCTACCACCTTCGCCAGCGCAAACGTGGAGTGCCCAATAATGAGATATCTGAGGCCAGAGGGACGACAACGTTAGGAGAGGTGCCCACGACGCGCCCAAGAGAGAGGCAAGCAGAGAAGAGTATAGTTTGTCCCTTGGATCCGAAAGAATTCGAAGAAAGAGCATCGAGGGGACAGGGAGAAGAGCACCGCTTAGGCAGCCTTTAGAACAGAAAGAAAGAAGAGCTTGCTGCACCGAATCTGGTCTTCATCTCCCGTTCTGCAAGCAAACTTAGGGAAGTCTTCAAGCTGTTGCAGATCTCGAGCCTTACTGCCACTCTTCCTTCTCCCTCCTTCCCCTTGATGCTGGCTGGGCGCAGACGTCCGAGCATCGCCCTGTAAAGAGAGTGGTAGGCAAACCGGGAAGCAGCAACTGAGAACGAGCCAAGCTAAGCTCCTGAAGAAAAGATTTGCCAGAAAGAGAGAGCCTTCCATGCGAGAGCTGCATCTGGAGCCTGCCTGTCGATCTACTCTCTCCCTCTCTATCTTTTGGAAGCCCCGGATAGAGAATTCCCCTTCCGAAATGCTTGTTCCCTGCTCGAACCCTGTCGCTACCTGCTCAGTATCTTATGCAGCTTTGTCTCTTAGGTTCCCTGGTGAGGATACTTCTTACAGCTGCGACTGACTCCATCCCAAGCTTCTGTGGCCGTACTTTCTCTCTTCTTTCTCTCTCTGTGTGTTTGTCTCTCTCTCTCTCTCTCTCTCTTTCTTTACCTTTATTCCCCTTCTTTCTTACCTTTTGCACCTCCTCTACGAACTCGGCCATTATCTTTGCGATGGTGGTCGATGGTGTCCATTCCTCAAGGCAGCGGAGGGAAAGCCCTTGTCCGTCTCTCCCTAGGAGAGAAGGCTCGAGTAGCTCTTTTCCTTCTTTGATAACGACTTGAGGAGGACTGAAGGGATAGCCCGTCGATCGATCCGCGGTAATCTCTAGCAGAATACTGCAGCGCACCAAAAGGAGAGCAGCGAGGACAGCATGAGTCACTTAGGAAGAGAAAGAGACGGGGAGAGAGATTGAGGGCTAGCCATCCGTACAAGGAAGAGAGAGAGAGAGAAAGCGCGAAAGAGGCCGAGAGAGAGAGACGTGAAAAGGACGAGCGGCGGGGCGACAGACGTTTTCTTTCTGTTTGTTTTGTCTTCCATCTACTCTCTCCATTAACCGTCTCTGTCTTTGTCTCTCTCTTCCTCTTCCTCTCTCTCTCTCTGTCTCCTCTCTCTCTCTGTGTGCGCCTATCCCTCTCCGTGTTTCTCTCTCTCTCTCTCTCTGGTTCCTCTATCTTTTCCTCTCTCTCGCTCCCTTGCTTTCCCCCATTAGGGCTACGGAGATTGGCAGTCGCTATAGAGCTTGCTGAAGGAGACTTTCTCCCTCTCTCCATCTGAGACCCACCGCGGAATCATCTGCAGTGCCTGAGAATCTTTAGGTAGAGGGATAAAGCATGACAGCCGCAGGCAGGCCTTCCCTTCCTCTTCCAACACTTCCGCGCTGTCCACAGAGATCCCTGCAGCGAGATGAGGAAGAACGTGGTGA
>FLMG01003090.1:9593-30800 GCA_900088475.1 Hyphochytrium catenoides | reverse complement strand
GTGGGTGGGTGGGTGTCGCTCTCTTCCCTTTCTCGCTGTCTCTGCAGCTATGTACACGCCGTAAAAATGTCAGTGATACAAAGAGGGACGACCAAGAATAGCCGGCCCAACTCTTCCCGTAGCACTGAGAATAACAACGACCAAGAGGGACAGAGCCAAGCGTCAGACTCCACATCCTCAAGAGAGAGGATTGAGGAGGAGAGAGAAGAGGCAGGGAAGAACATCAGCCTCAAAGGAGGAGAGCTCCAGCTTCCAGAGAGCGGCATAACAGACGAAGAAGTGTCAGCCATAGCAGCCCTTCTTCGCGGCCAGACCTCAATTTCTGAGCTGAATCTGAGAGGAAACGCTGTGACTGATGAGGGAGCGAGAGCCCTGGCGGCGGTGCTAGCGGGGCCTTCCTCTCTTCGGATGATTGATCTTAGGGACAACTACATAGGAAAGCCAGGTAGGAAGAAAGCGATTCTCTCTTTTGCCTCTCGTTTTCCTGTCTACCGCTGACATTCTTTTTTTCTCTCTCTCTCATTCTCTCTCCGTCTCCCAAAATATAAGGACTCTTCCTCTCACTCTTCTTTACTCCCTCTTCCTCACTCTCACTCTCTGTCTCTCGCTGCTGGTTCCGCGACCTGCCTCTCGCTTCTTCTCTCTCTTTCGCGCGAGCGAGTGAGAGACTGCAAACACCGCTACCTTTGCTGAGTCTTCAAATCTGCTAGCCTAGGCTTCCACTCTGCTGGCTCTCTCGGCGGCTTCCTCTCTCCTCTCTCTCGTCTCCCGATAGGATGAAGCATGTCTCATCTCACGTTAACTTTCTTTTCTCCAGGTATTCGGGCCATTGCAGAGGCACTGGAACGAAGTGAAAGGGTGCGGCATGTATACGTACACGCCGGAGGGAAAATAGAGGCTTTAGGTCAGTTTTGGTCTGCAAAGCTCTCTCGCGTTGTCACCAAAATCAAGTCGATCGGCCTTCTCCCTCTGTCTTCTCTTTCTCTCTCTCTCTTTCTCTCTCTCTCTCCCCTCTCCCTGTGCGCTGTCGCGTGCCTCTCTCTCTCTCGTCTCATTTCTCCGTCTCGTTCCTATCTACCTCTATTGTCAAGGTTCTAAAAGTGCTCTGTCACCGTTTCCTTCTATTGACCGGCGATGCCTTGCTCTTTCACTTCCGTTTCCAACGCTTCGCAGGGACTGGCGTCTGGTCTGCCCCTTCCTCCAACGGAGGTGTGGATCCATCTGCAGCTGGTTCGATGACTGTGGAGACAATCTGCGTGGTAGATTGCAGGGACAACAAGCCAGAAGGAGCAGCTGCGGTGTCCTCTCTTGCAGCTTTCTCAGCTGGACTGACAGGTACTTTCTCAATGCCCGATCTCTGTCTTCTATCTTCCAAGATCCGTCTTCGGTCTCGCTTCGGTCTGTCCTCTCCCACCTCTAGTCCGCTTTGGCGCTTGTCCGCTTCGCTCTCTCCCTCTCTTCCCCCATCTTCTTCCTTATTTAATGTACCTCTGCGTCTCTCTCTCTCTCCTCTCTCTCCACGACTCTGCGTCTCTCTCTTTCTCACTCTCTAGCTCATTACTATGCACGGCGTTTCCTACGTTTTACTTATCTCCGTCTTCATCTGTTGCCTCTTCATGCCCAGTGGACACTGGACCACCCTCCTCTCTCCCTAAGGCAGCGTCGGCGTCTCTGGCCGGGCCATCACTGTCTAGCGCTGCCAATCATAAGCAGGCAGTAAAAGATAAAGGGAGAAAGAAGAGTCTTGTTAGCTCAAAGGCGGAGAGAGAGAGAAAGAGAGAGAAAACGAGGCTCAAGCAGCAGGAGAAGGTGGGCTCCGCTATCAAGATTCTCGGTCCCCTTGCCAGCATTTGCTTATTTGATCTGCTTGCATTTTAGCAGGAAAGAGAGACTCAGCTCCAGCAGCAGCGTTCCATGGAGTCTGGCTGGGTGGGAAGAGCGGGAGGGCTGGACAAGGGAAGTTCGCCCGCCAATAACAACGGAGAAGAGCGAAAGCGACGACCCTCGGATCTCCCGCCCCTGAAGCAGGTAACTAAAGAGACAACTGTAGGAGAGGCACGGAGATACAAAATGGAAGTGAGCCACCCAGAGAGAGAGAGAGAGAGAAAGAGAGAGAAAGAGAACCGGAGAGGCAAAAGAGGATGATGAAAAGGCGAAATACCGCCAATCCAGAGAGGTAAGCGGTAGATTAACTCTTATTTCATTCCCTCGTCTCTCGTGTCTCTCCTCTTCTAAGGCCGTGGAAGCTTCCTCTACCAAAGGAAAGGAAGAGACTCGAGCCTCCAGTCTTACTGAGGACACTGTGGAAGATAGCATTACTGCTGCCAAGCTTGCAGCGACCTCAGTTCTCGGTCCGGAGGGTGAGCTCTTTGACTCTCTCGCTCTTCTCTCTCTGTTCTTGCTGTGGTTTGGTTCTCTGTCCTGCTGTGGCATACGCGGGAGATCCTCACACCTTCTTTGCTCTCTCTCTCTCTCTCTTAGCTCCCAAGAGCGTTGCAGTGAAAAAGAAGAAGAAAGCTTCCGCCTTCGCCGCTAGACTACGAGCGTCTCCCTTGCTGTCCGCCGCTGCTCCTCGCGGCCACTCCGCAGCAAGTGCAAAGAGCTCTTCTTCCTCCAAAGGGCCCGAGAGCAAGCTTGCTGATGACGGGACAACACTAGAAGAGGAGCTATAGAACTCAGAATAAAAGAGAGAGGAGAGAGATATTTATCAGGGCTTAGGAGTCTTCTCCCGCTCCTCTCTCACTTTCTCCTTATATTAATACGGCTAATATATCACTTGTACACTGCTCCTATGGCCTTGCTCTAGCGTGTCGCTTTACCATGTTTTTACCTTGCAGCCCATGATATGTGGACCTCTAAAGATGTGAAGGCTCTTCCATAATATCTCGCTCTCTCCTTCTCTTTCTCTGTCTCCACAATGGCGCATGCTGGTGTGCCCCTTTGCGAGGCGGTTTTTCATCTTTTCTGTTTCTTCCTTGCACTGGCGGGAGGCGAGGGGAGAGGATGGAGGTAGGACTCGGGAGGAAGAGCTACAATGCCCTTTATCTAGATGAGCAAGGGACGGAGGTCGTTAGGAGCGTGAGAGAGTCAAGCGGCGGAAAGAAGTCCTAGCTATTTTTACAAAGGTTTATATTAAGAGGCGAAGAGGAATTGTACCTTGGGCTCTTTGCCTTCCTCTACTATCTTGGCTTTCAAATCTCTGCACTGAGCAAGGGCAGTTTCGGCCGCAGACAGAGTTTCCGCGACGTCAACTAGCTTTGTCTTCAATGTGTTGGCGGCATCTGGCGCTACTAAGGCAAGGCAAGAAGGGCCAATAGTAAGGCAGAACCTCTTTGCTGTTCTGACAAGCTCTCACTGTCATCCCTATGAGCTCACGGTTCCCCCTCTTCTCGCCCTATGCGAACCACATACGATCTTGCTGGCCCTAAAACAACTCCCTTACACATAGTCGTTGCTACTTTGCTCTTACATTCCTCCACCAGCTGGGCGCTAGCCTGCTCCAACACCTGATTCCAGTGCGTCAGAAGGGGAACATATGCCTGTACAAGGAGTTTTCCCCTCTCTCTCAAGCTATCAAAGACGGGCTTGTTCTCCTCCGTCTCCAAGGCAGAAAGAGATGACAGCGAGGAGTCAAACTCTAACTCCAGCTCATAGGACAAGCTCCCGAGCCCGGTGGCAGTGACAAAGTCAGGACCTGGGAGCCATGGAATGTAAGATAATGAGACTACTGACTAGCTTTGAAGCTCCGCCAGACTTAAGCACTAAAAGACGGCGACCGCAAAAGAAGGAAGAGAAAGGAAACCGACAGAACTCCAGAAATTTAGAGGCCACACCGCGTGAAATGGACGGGCAGTATTATAGCGAGAGAAGCGGTTAGGAACAGGAGAGCGACAGAGGCCTACGGATGGGAGGGAAAAGCATCATGGCACATTAGGGAGAGTGGGGGGAGAACTACGAAGAACACGCAGCTACCAGGGAAATGTTCTTCCTCCCGCTCGTAGTACTCATAATATTCCTCTTCATCCATCTCATAATGCCCGTCAGCTTCCTCTCCAGTCACTTCTTCAGTCTCGTCTTGCACATCTCCATCGCCTCTATTAGAGGGAGAAAGAGACGAGTCATGGAAAGAGAAGGAGGCACACAAAGAGAGAGAGAGATGAACTCTCGTATGATTGCTGGTAAGGGCAAAAGAGGATGTCTCACCTTTCATTGTCGGCCTCTTTCTCATCTCCAACAGCATCTGCTTCAAGCCACTCTATCTCCTCGTCGCTTCCCTCTCCTTTCTTTGTCGTCTCTTCCACACCAACGCCTACGACGCCTTCTGGGCCTTGTACGCCTCTGCCATCAGCTCCCTTAGCCGTAGTGTCCGTCTTTCCCATAGTCCTATCTTTAGTTTCTTCCTCCTCTGGCCTTGCGCTACTTCTAATGGTGGTAGAGAAGAGCTCACTCTCTAGCTTGGGAATGAGAATGTCAAAGCATTCCTGAAGCTCTCGTATGGTATCCTTAACGTCTTCTAAGGACTGCAGACCACAGAGTGCAGGTTAGAGTTGCCCGTCACACGGCCCACGTGTCGACAAATACTAGGCCGTGACTCCACCACGATCGTGCGGCATCAGAAGGAAAGAACTTCAGAACACGAGAAACGTTAAGCCGAAGATGTTAAGTCGGATAAGAGCCTGATAAAGGAAGACCGACCTCTTCCATCTCCTTGCTAATTTGGTCATACTTTATCCTGAGGAGCTTCTTCATCTTTTCCTTCTGCACAGTTTGTCTCTCTTCCTCTTCCCGTCTCTTTGCCGAAGGAAAGCGGACTCCGCATGTTTGCTTCAAAAAGCGGTAGGCCACGTGCACCTCCTTGTACTGGTACTTGGTGTTCCCTGCCAGGAAGTATATGCAGGGTGAGCATGACAGTGGTTCATAGGTTGGAACTGAGGCCAAAAGCAACGGGATGGTGGGCGGAGAGGGACTGAGACGAGGGGGACTCGATGAGAGAATGCAATGGCTGGAAAAGCTAAACTAGGAAAGAGGAGAGAGATGAAGGGAGGCAAAAAGGGGAAGCAAGATACTGACAATCTTCTATGAGCTCCAGCGCATCATGGCGGAGAGCGACAGCGTAGTGAGATGGCCCTGGCACCTTTCTAGGTAAGGAGGACGAGGAGGAACACGAAGAAGCCAAAGGGGCCGTGGTGCCTACAGAGAGGTCTATGATCTCCTTCAGACTCTGAATGACTCTATCCCTGGCTAGCTTCGAACGTGATGCAAGGTACCGTAGTATAGTGAGCGCGTAGTATCGAGACTACTGAGGAGGAGAAATTGAGATGGTGAGAGGAATTAACCGGCGAAAGTACGGGCAGGAGCCGGTTACATAGCAAGTAGAGTGATGATTGTGGCTAGTGTAGGGGAGAATAAGGAGCAAAGATGGAAAGAAGGGAAGAACGATGGGCAGCTGGGACCAAGCTGAAGGAACGGTAGAACAGAAGCAGCAAGCCAGGTCGAGCCATAGAGATGAGCGGGGAGCAGAGGACAAGGCTAATTAGCACCACATCTAGGAAGAAAGGGAAATACCAGGCTTAGCCCGCTGATGGACCGCCTCCCAAATCCCCACCTGTGCATTTGTTGCTCGCAATCTGTCAAGCGAAAACTGCACAGCCGCCAGGAGAAGCTCGTCTGAGTGCTGTACCAAGCCCTTCACTTTGGTGAGGAACTTCTTATCCAATGGAACTAGGGGAGGAGCGCCGCGAAGCTTCAAATTAGAAGCAATGCCAGCCCGCTGCTTTCTTGCAACCGTGGCTTCAGAAATTAACTTTTTAAGCCTCTCCCTGGACTCTGCAGTGCTGGAGCTACGACTCATCTCTCCCGGGGGCTTTCGCCCGCGGAAAGGCTGCATTCCAGGAGGTAGTGCGGGCGCCCTATTCATCTCATCTCTTGTCAAGACGCGCAGACCTCTGTTACACTTGTCTTCGTTTCTTCCTTCCTAGCCAACCGTGTACCTTCGATGCAAGTCGTCATGAGTCTCCATGTCCCTCACCTCACTACCTATCGTGCCCATGAAGCTGAAGAAAGACAGAGCCAAAGAAGATGCAGATGCTTCACTCTTCACAGAGATTATTGGATTTTCTGGGTTTTGCTGTTTATTGTGACCGAAAGTAATACAATATTATCACTTTCGGTTCTTCCAATAAACAAAGCTCTAGAGTCCCACCCACGCACGCTATACTATATTAGTAAACCGCACGGCAATCTTATATTTGGTCCGTGGACTCTAAACTAGACTTCAGTGTCTGCTATTTCCGTGTCTTGACTTTTGCAGTTATCTCTGGGTGATAACTATTGACAGCTGGTAACGGATGGAATGAAAGGACATTCCCGTTCTGAGAGAGGCAGCGGAGGAAGATAATGTGAGGGCCTCAGACGGAGGAAGAAAAGAGAGGTTGGGAGCAGAAAAGAGAAAGAGAAGAGCCATAGGGAAAGAGAGACAGGGAGAGAGAGAGAGAGAAGGAGAGAGAGAGAGAGAGAGAGAGAGAGAGAGAGGAAGAGGAGAGGAGAGGTAGACCAGATTAACGGGAAAGAAGCCATTGGCTAAGGACTGCGAAGGTCCTGGTTCAGGGGACATCTCAGCGCCACCGGTCAGCTCCTTCCCGCTTAGAAGCTATTGAGTCCCACCTCACGGTCAGTGTTGAACTCTCAGCCTTCCGTCGCGCAGACCGGGGATAACCTTCGATAGACTCATCCAGTGCCGACGCCATGAAAGTGATACTCGATAGTAAGGAACAGGCGCAGCAGACTCTCTGACAGTCGTGAGAGACGTGCCAGGGCCTCAGGAGAAAGTGGTAGAGGTCTCAAGAGAGAGAAAGAGTTGAGAAAGAGAGACGAAGGCTGCAAAACCATGGCCAAGGATGACAGCTCAGAGGAACACGATAGAGAAGTTCAAGAAAGGAAGTAAGTCTCCTTGCTCCTGACGCTTACAACTAAGGTTCAGCACAGCCGAACCTCCGCATTCCTCTATCTGTTTCTGCAGCCCTAGTTTTCTCTCTTTCCAATCCCATTCTCTTCTTGCTTTGCTCTCTTCCTTCCGTCTCTTGTCTCATTCTTTCTCTCGCTCTCTTGCGCTATCTTCTGTTCCGTAGGAGGAATCCGAAGGTTCGGAGACCACGCCCCAGGGGTGCGGATGCTAGCAGGTACGCACACGATCCATCGTCCTTCGCTGTTTCTCTCCTCTCTACTCCTCCCCTCTCTTTCTCTCTCTCTCTTCCGAGAGGGCCCTTAGCTGTTTTTACTTTTCTTCTGCTCCCTGTGTGTCTCCTTTTCCGCCTCTCCTCTGTTATTTCACCTCTCTCCCTGTCTCTGTGAATCTCCCGCCCCTCGACTCTGAGCTCTGTATCTATCCCTAATCGTCTCTCTCCTCTCTACTCCTGACAAAGTGCCAGCGAGGACGAGGAGAAAGCTATGAAGCCCAGCAGACAAAAGTCAGGAAGAACAAAGAGTTCAGGCAAACAAGAAAGCGGGGGCGAAGAAGATACAGAGAGAGACACCAAACCAACGGCAAAGTCATCTGCGAGAAAGAGTGAGACTGGAAGGCGGGCAGATGAGGAAGAGACGAAAGCAGACAGTGACGCATCAGAAGAAGACCCGGAAGAGGCAGCGAGGAAGAGCTCACTATTGACCAAGAGAGAGAAGAACGGTCAGAAGCCCTTAAAAGCTGCAGAAGCCTCAGACGTTGACGGGGAAGAAGTGGGAGCTGGCGATGAAAGTGCTCCTCCTCCTTCAACCACTCGAACAGGGGAAGGCGAGCGGGGAGAAGGTGAGAAGAGTGAAGAAGAGAAAGGCAGCAGATCTAAGACGACCCAGAGGCCCGAGGAAAAGGGCCAGAAGAGTGCTCCTAAGAGAATGAGTACAAAGAAGGAGGCCGGGAAAGGGAAGAGAGCAGGAGTGACGGAGCAGCAAGAGAAGGCGCAGGAACAAAAGTCTTCTCACGCCGCGTCAGATGATGAATCGGACTACGAGGACTCTGGCCCAGCTAAAGTTGGTAGGAGTTTTGTTCATCTAGAGCTTGTGACCCCTCTCTGTCTCTCTTTCTCTTCTCCTTTTTCTCTCTTTCTCTCCCTTTCGCCTCTCTCTCTCTCGCTCTCTTCTCTGTTCTTTCTCTCTCACACACTAGCAGGCCCCTCTTTCTTCCACTCTCTTTCTTTTCACAACTGCTTCTTGCTACTCGCCCTCAACGTCGCTTCCCTGGCACTCCTTTTGGTGCAGCGTCTCTCTTCATACAATCTTACTACCCATTTTGCTGAGGGTCCTCAGTCGTCCTTTCTCTTTTCTTACCGCCTTCCCTTTACTGTTTGCACCTTGGAGAGTGCGGCTGGCTGCCATTCTCTGTCTCCGAGTGTGCTCATTGCTCTTAACTTACCGCCTTCCTATCTTCTTAGCTTATACATGCGCTTTTGTGGCTTTTATTCTCTCTCTGTCTCTCCTTCTCTCTCTGGCTCTCCTTCTCTTCCCCGTCGTACCCCTAACTGTCTTTGTGCCTCCATGGTTCCAGCCAATCTACCTCCCTTTCGCCGCCCTCCCAAGCCATCCAACACGTCAATCTTCGGTAAAGTCATCGCTGAGGCACAGCCTGAGCTGCACATCATAGGGCAGATCCTTGGAGCAATGGGTCACTTAGAAGAGAGAGGAGAAGAGAAAGGAAGAGGCGTGAGCTGCAAGTGGTTCATTGACTATGGGAGAGGATGGTCATTGGTTAGTGGGGCACAGCTGGGACACACGCAGACTGACTTCCCACCTCCGGGAGAGGAAAGCGTGTGGTGCCATCCAATCGATGTTCATCTTACCACCAGCTCCATACAGGTAGCCAGCCCCTCTCTCACCCTCTTGTTTCTCTCACGACCTCGCTCCCTCTGTCTCTGTCTCTCTCTCCACCTATCCATCTATCTATCTAGCATCCATCTCCTTGCCTCTCTCGCCTTCTTATCTCTTCCTCTCTAGTTCTTTCTCTACGTCTCCTCAAACCAGTCCGCCAACAGTTTTCACACCTTTCTTAACTCTCTGTTTTATGCACACATACATTGCTGGCCTTTCATTATCCTCTGCAATCTCTATCTTGGCCACTCCTATCAGGGATGGCCTCGGCTGCAGGTGGAGGTCTGGCGCATAGATAGCTGGGGCCGCAGTGAGTTAGCAGGCTATGGGTTCTCTCACATTCCAGCCCGGGCGGGCATGTTCGAGCTGGAGATCAGCACGTGGAGACCGCTGGGGACGTCTAAGGAGGAGATGGAGAGTGAGTCTGCGGCAGAGGAAGGCTCGTTTCTCTCGTGCTCCCCTTCGAATTCCTGCTGCGGAACCTTCATTCCCAGCTTTCTGTTCTTTGACTTTCGTCGTTGCCTTCTCTCTTTGTCTTGCCTTTGCATGCTCAATTTTCTAGCCCCTTACTTGCACGGTCCTAATATCTGTGTCTAGCTGTATCTCTCTCTTCCGTCTCAACGTCTGACTCTTTCTCGCTCGTATGACTCTTCCCCGTCACCAGTCGCCTACATCGGAGGCAGCCAGGAGCTAGTAACAGACGAGATTGTCTACAATCTTGCCTGGGCCGACCGCTGCAAGATCAGAACAATCGCCACGGGAAAGGTAAGCACCTCCTTCTTCCCTGTCTACCTCTAGGCCCAGCCATGGCTGATCCCTCTTGTCTCTGTGTATAGGTTTTTTGTCAAGTTGATGTTCTTATGCGCAATTTCTCCTTCCATCACTTCGAGAGCTAAGAAAGGCAAAGCAACCGCACCTGTCGGTTTCTCATCGGCCTAGTAGATCTAGTCGAAGCTATTTGTCTAGGGCATGAGAGATTAAAGCGGAGGGACAGCAGGGGCAATGTGAGAGGCTCTAAGGGGTCCACCAGCTCTTATATTTAATTTATTGGCCTTCACTTCTCCCCGAGTGTCATACGAATGAGGAGAAAATATATGAGAGCTAGACAGTCGTGGTGTTGGGTTGACGCCTCACGCTGCGGTCGTTGCAGCTTCACTGGCACAACTCTGACTCTGCGTGCTCTCATATTCAGCCCCTTACCGCCGCAGAAGACGCAGTATCATGAGTCCTCTCCAGGTTGCGTTTTCCTGCAGCGCAGTAGCTCCTCTTCTATCCCTCTTACATTCCGGGGGTATCGCGGATGGTACTGCAGCCAGTAAGCCTCCCACAAACGAAACATCGCCGGGCTGCACCAGGGCCACAGCGGGTCTTGCACCTCCTTGTAGCTGTCAGTAAGATAATTGGGAGCAAATGGGAGTGAGAGCGCAGCAGTAGCCTATGAGATACTCTCTATCTCTAACCTCCATTGTTATCTCCTTCTTCAGGATTTTCTCGCTCTTTCTTTCGTCCTCACTTTCCCCCCTCATAGATATCATCACCTGTGCGTAACCTCTTCATCTCCGATTCCCATCTCTGTTAGCCTTCTTCATTAGCCATCGGCGACAGTCCCCTCTATCCACCTCCGTACCTGGGATTTGTGTACCGGGAGAGATCGCAAAGGACAGGGGTCCATACTGAGACCTAAGAATCGATGGCGAGAAAGTCCTTGCAGTCAGTCAGTCGTACCCTTTCCTCCAGAGAAAGTGGGTGCAAGAATCTTTATAATGGGGAGGAAGCGTGCAAAATTGTCTACACAAAAGCGTCGCGAGAGGGAGGCCAATGAGAACTCTGTTAACCCTCTCGTTACCGTTCTCTTCTTCAGCTGTAGCCGCGCCCTCTCCGTCTCGTCGTTAAAAAGAAAAGTCCCAAAGAGTCCCGACGTGAGAGAGTTCGCCAGATGCAAGAGGAAACATTCATTGAACTCAAACGCCTGAGGGCGTGAAGGACACGAGGTCAGTCAGGCAAGAAGAGCTGTGAGTGAGAAACAGGTTTGTGCCACCGAAAATGAGCGAAGTAACCGTCTGCGATTGAACACTCAGGAGAGTTGAAGTAAACGAGAGCGCCAGCAAGAAAGACAGAGGAAGAGAAAGAGAAGTGTACAGAGAGAGAGAGATGGAAGGGGGAAATAACCCAGCTAAAAGCAAGGAAGTAAACGATATAATGTCAAAGTGTAGCATACCGTGACAAACTGGTTGGTCAACTGCCAAGTGATCTCGATAAACTGAAGAAATATTGGTGAGAACCTGACACCTTGAGGATCCTTCGTCCTATCACCGTTCAGGCGCTCACAGAACTGGCAACAAAGAGGGCTCCAGCGGTAAGATGAGGACACAGGGGACGCCTATGCGCTCATACCTTATGACCAAACTGGCACCATTCCTTCTCCACTAGAACTGCAAAGCCCTTGATAGTCCTGTGCAGCACGGTATAAGCCAGGCAGTAGATGCTAGCCACATACTGACACACAAAAACTAGCGACCGATAGAGACGTCAATACGGAAAGTTCTGAAAGTCTCAAGTTAATGTCCCTTCAGTTCTGGCTATAACCTCTTCTTCTAGATCAACTTCAATGCTCCGTTTTCCAGCTTGTTAGCTTAAATGCAACACCGTGTACGTCACCTATAATACGGATCCAGCAGCAGCTGTGTGAGGCTGCAGATCTGTGTGGTCCGATCCCAGCCATCCGAGCAGTGTACAAGCACGGAGGAAGACTCCAAGGCTAGAACTTTTGCCACCACAACCGCTGATATGAGGAGCTTCTCGAGATGGTGCAGCCATTTCGTGCTCTTGGTAGAATGATAACGTCCAGGGACAGAAGGAGAATGGCACCCATCACAGGCGGGAACAGCAATGGACAAGAGAACACCAAGGTAAGCATGTCGAAGATCCAGGCGTTTGGAGGGAAACAGCGCTACTTACCGCGAGAGACGACATCCAGCCTTTGCTATCAATGTCAACGCGCATCACCAGCTTCAGCATAGCTGAGAAAACAATTATCAGCAACAGTACAAGACCTCGGCAGCAGAGCACCAGTGAACCAGCCATCGCAACGGTGAAGTAAAGAATGCCTTTCGGCACGAGAGAGAAGAGTAACCCCATCATAGGGTTTGGGCCACCGGAGAGAAGGCGATGGTTCTAAAGTAGACAGACCTTGGTACGACTCCTGCATCGTGTAAATGTTCCCAATATTAAGATGGTGCACAACCACAGCACCATAGTCTTGGGGAGCTTCTACTCCGCCCTTGCCCATGAGCCTGTTCCCAGTTGAGCTCTGGGCCTTACGCGCATCAAATATGTACAGGGGCCTTGAGGCGCTGCCAGACTTGGTCGTCGTTGAAAAAGGGCAGGTTGCAAGCGAGAGAGAGCAAAGAAAGAGAGAGGAGGGAGCGAGAGCAGCATACTGAGAGAATTTAGACAAAACAGAGCTTGCACTGCCAAGCCAAGAAGACACCTGCCCGGAGATCATGATTGTGCATGCTAGTAGCCTGTCCCTTCCCCATCTCACCTTGTCCTGATGATAGACTCTGCAGAAATCAAGCAATCTCTTGTCTTCCTCACAGCTTTGTGCCAAAAATCTACCTAGCAGGGGCTGAGAAGAGCGAAGAAGTAGAGCACCCAATCTCCGTCCTCCCTTGGTCCCTCCCTCTCCCTCTGCCCTCCAGGTTGGAGTAGGGAGTCGGTTCTTTGCTCTAAAGGCCGCAATAGACTTCACCTCCTCCAAAGTCAGGCCTGCTGGCACCAGAAAGTGGCTGGGATACGACCGGCATATCTGTTCTCTCTCGTTGTCCACTAGCTATATCATGGCGTTCGAAAGACAGGTGATAGCGGAAGAGAGAGCGGGCAAAGAAAGACAAGATGCGATTGTGGGTCTATTAATAAGGAAACGCGGGACGAAAGGTAAGGACTAACATAAGCGTGTTGCCATGAATAGAAGCGACCTGTTCCACCTTTGAACAAAAGAAGCTTTGAAACAAGCTGCATGCGTACCTGCCAACCCTCCTGGTCTCCTATCTCCTGGCCAGTAGACAGTAAGGCCAGCCGCTGAAACTCTCGATGCAAACCTAAGAGATCCCAGCCATCACAAGCTGGAGGCGGAGGCGATGGAAGAGCAAATAGGAAGGCAAATGGACCGAAGTTTTCCTATCAAAAGCTGAGTAAGAAACTTCTATCCGTCGAACCGGTATGTTTACTCTTCCCACTATCTTCCCAAAAGCAAGATAGGCCACCGCAAGGAGCTGTTGGCTCCTTGACGCTACTGTTCTTTCTCTTTGTCTCTTGTGTGGCATATACACTGGTGGCCGTCCTCTCAAAATTTAGCAAAGAATATCTTACGGGGAGTGATTATAAACCGATTGGCTATCAAGAAAGCACGTCAGAGTAAATTGACCGTCATAAACTACCTGCGGAACAGGATAATGATGCAATATTCCTGCAAGAGCCTTGTCGCAAGAAGCATCGGGAGCTCTGGATCTATCTTCGGGTTGCTGGCTCAGGTAAGAGAGATAGAAGAGAAGACTGAAAAGGTGCCGTGTTGCCTCCTCCTTTCTTTCTGATCGATAGCGGCGGAGCCTTAATCTGACCATTCTAGAGGTTGAGAAGGGAACGTTAGTTTCGACCGTACTTGTCCCTAGTAACGGTGAAGAGTTGTTCGAAAAGCCAGAAAACGAAGAAGGAAAAGGATACGAAAGCTATTTGCTCACCGAGCATCTTTGGCTGTGATCGTTATGGAGGGAGTGTCCCTCCCACTTCCGGCCACTTCCTCCTCTAAGGTGACACTGCTGACCGCAAAATGTGACATGGAATAGCAGAAGGACGATGCCGAATGTTGCCCGTTTGCATTCTCCCTGTCTCCTTTGAAGGGTACAGATGCGTCCCTTGAGGTCCCACCGCACAGCGTCGACGAAGACGGCGACCCCAGTGACGGTGAGAAAAGATTGCGGGTCGAGGATGTGGAGTGAAGGCGAAGGAACATCACTCTATAATTCGTCAGAACCAAATGTCCCTCAATCATGTTCCACAGCTTGCAGAGACAGAGACAGGTTATGAGGCAGTCAGAAATGAGAAAGGAAAGACTTCGGGTCAGCGTTTCGTCTTACCGCATTGCTGTCAGATCCATACGCCAGCCAGACCACCCATGGAGCTGAGACCTGCTCCTCTCCTGGAAGAAGAGACAATTCTAGCCGCAGAGAGCGAAAAGAGGTAGCCAGACTCGGTATGACGAGCGAGGAAGCAGAAGGAGGCGAGGAAGACAGATGCGGTGGGGCCGATAGTGCTCTTTCTGTTCTTCCATTACCCTGTATTTCAGTCTCGCCTATGACTTGAACATCGAGCTCTTAAATTGTCATCTTAACGTAACGGCACAATATGAGCTAACGCGGAGGGAAACAGAGAACAAAGAGCTAGACCGATAGGGGTAGTTAGGTAAAGAGTTGCGCCTTACCAGGGCTTTCAGCTCCAAGCTCAACACGCCGTCTAAGGAACCAAGAAGAATCAGACCATATATCAAAGAAGGTATGCCTGCAGGCTGGAAGCCTCTAGACGGAAAGAGCAGAGACGGATACTTTTAGGTTGGGGACGTACCCTGATAACGAAGTGACCACCCAGATGATCCCGCCACGGCTACTGGTAGTTTCCACAGAGCCTGCCATAGAAAAGCAGGCGATGCAAAGAGAAGAGCCATGAGCGAGAGTCAGGTTTATTTAAGGGAAGCAAAAGAAATAAAACCATGAGTGAGCTTAGGAAGAAGGCAGGTATGAGTAAAACGGCCGTGTGCGGAGGTGCTGCACCGCTTCTACAGAGACATCCTGAGCGCCTCTACCTCTTCTAAGCACTGCATTTCCTTGATCCTGTCTGTTGGTGCCCACAGCTTCCATAAACTCCCTTAGCTCATGTGCAGTATGGAACTGAAAGGCGAACCGATGGCTCCTTACACCTAAACAAACGCAAACAACAGTTAGATAGGCTAATAAGAGGAAGGCGGACGATGTACCAAGCGGTTATGGAGGTGAAAGGTGGCATCGTAGAATGATATGACCTGAGTATGCGGCGAATTCAAGAGAGCAGTAGAGGTTTTATCTAGTGAGCTTGTTACCTGAAGCAAAGGCAAGCTCTAGAACTGCCTCTTCTGCGTTGCCAACTTCTCTCATTCTTTCTATGTCCTGAGACTTAAATGTCATCCTTCTATGCTTAAAGAGAGCACGGGCCTCAATCTCCCCTCCTCGTCCGCTGAGGGTAAGGAGGTAGCGATGGTGAAGCCCTTTCCTTCTCAGTCCCAGCTTGACCCTAAGAAGGTTCACCTTCGTGACCACAAACCTGGGGGCAACAAGAGACAAAGAGCACAACGTTTGTCAATTAGTTGGCCTAAAGAGATCAGAAGGCTGAGGATGCGGAGCGCAGAAAAGCTTAGTCTTCGTTGCAGGAAGGATACTCAAGTAAGAAATGGACTGCGTCACTATGACAGAGAGCTGTATGAGCAAGGCAAACGCGAGGTCCTTACTGGAGACTATCATCCTCCATAGTCTGGGAAGCGTCTAATCAACATAGATACGGTCAGATCGGAAGCGCTTCAGCTAACTCCCTCAACCTTTCTGTCTCTTTTCCTCTTATATAATCTCTCTGTCTCTCTGTCTCTCTGTGACTCTTTCTCTCTCTGTCGCTCCCCTGACAACATCTTTCATGAAAGCGCCGTGTCTCCCTTTATCCTCTGCCCCTACCATTGGACTTACCATCAGAAATTGCCCGAGTAGGAGCGCCTGATGCAGCTGGTAAGTAAGACAATTTTAGTAGAACTTTTCCAGGTGGACGTTGACAGGACCTCACCTTCCAGCATTTCGACCGTTCCTCTTTTCTGTTGCTGCTCCCGGCGAGAGTAGAGAGCCTTCTTCTGCATTTTCTCGCTTTGCCTGCATTCTGCAGCCTTTGTGTCGCTCACCTTCCATCCTTTCTCCAAATAGTTCCTGTCTAACGATCCTCTCTCAACTAGCGGCGAGCCAAACTGGAGTGGGGTTTGGAAGTCTTCTGGCACCTGAGGGTTGAAGCGTTAAGAGCTAAGAGGCGCATTGGGCTGCTCGTGAGGGCACACAGAAAAGGGAAGCGACTGCGGGGCAAGGGCCATAGCAAGCGATGAAACCTGGAGAACATGACTGGTGATACCTTCTCCTCCTCTTCTACGGTGGAGGATTCTCTCTCCGTTGTTTGGACTGGCAAGTTATTCAAGACTTGACCGAGAAGGCCTGAGATCCAAGCCTGACAGAGAATGCAGATGCTGCTCCCAGAAGGTGCTGGGAGAGGTTTAGCTTCCAAGGAAGGAGCTGAGGGCCATGGAGAAGTACATCTCCGACAGAAAAAGTGGCTGCACGTACTGCCTGCCAGGAGACAGAATATGTAGACAAAGATATCCAGAGAAAGAAGATAGAGCCAGGGAAAGAAAGCAAGAAAGAGATAAATAGAGAGAGGAGGGCGAGAGTGCAAAGACAGCGAGAGAGAAAGCAAAGAAAGTAAGAGAGTGAGGCGGGAGAAAGGAACATAGAACCAGGTAACAGGGAAAGATAAAGCAAGAGGAAGGTATAGAGGAGCTCGGACGCTGACGCTACCCACAAGCGATGGCGACTAGACTTAGAACGAAGTGGAGGATCGGAGAGGAGGATTGACTAGAAGCCGGGACATACAATTCTGTGCCCTGTTTAGCGGGTTGAAGGTGCGCAAACAGTTGGCACATCGGTCGCTCTTTGCAGATTCTTGAATAGTAGATTCCCTTCGCAGGCGGGGAAAGCCTGGTCGAGGTCTCTCAGAGAGCTCAAGTTGCAAGGGAACGTTGAACGCATAGAGTCTAGCACTGTTGACACTGAAAGGGGAGCTCTCACTGATTCTAAGTGGATCGCGGTCTGGAACCTCCTGCGGCGGTGTTGGAAGATCTGATGTGGAAAGGAACTCTTCGTCTTCATCATCTTGTTCATGGACGTCCTCTGGCTCGTCATCCTCGGTGCGATCGTCCTCATCAGCTTCGGATGAAGGGTTTGGGACACTGTCCACCATGATATAGTAGCACTTCTTTGTGTCTCTTCCTTCTATCGTTTCTGCTGAGTTCAGCGAGCCTTCTAGGATCCAGACATGCGCTACGGGTGTGAGAAGCTGAGCAGGCCCTAGTACATAGTAAGGACCGATGTGGTGTTTCTTTACATCCAAAACGCGCGCTGCTATCCAGGACGTATACTGCCTCTTAGCCTTCTGAAGCATGCAGGAGGCAGGCACCTCTGAATGGAGACAGACGGGAAGGCAGCCAAATCCCTCCTCCCTCAGTCTCCAATAGACATCCGTTATCGCCGTTGACGATGAGAGCTGAGGATGCAGAACAAGGAATCTGAAGCTTCAACTGGAGATCAGCAGACATCAGAATCACCCTCCGAAAACGCGTAGTTCGTGCATAACTAAGCTAACATCGGACTACGGCCGCTGCTTCCAAGCCAAATATACAGAGCTTCATCGGTTCCCATCATTGCTATAAAAATCTCCGGGAAAGCTTTGGAATCTGCGGAAAGCTTTGGAAGCTTCAGCATCCAATAGCGCGGGACAATCTGAAAGTCGAGACGAACCAATGATAGGGAAGGCGTGTGAGGAGTCAGAAAGCAGGAACACCTCCCATTCTGCTGCTGCTCGTGTTATCCACGTTAGGGCTTGGACCAGGATAACTCATGCATTGCGCCCTCTTTCTCTCTCTTTCTCTTTCTACGTCTCCCTCCGTCTGTTTCTGTGTGTGGGTCTCTCTCTCTCTTTCTTTGTGTTCAATCGTCCCTGCCATTCCTTCTGGTTCTGGTTTCCATTCGCTATGATGGGAGCCTTCGCTTCCTTCTACTGGCTCCTGTAGCAAACCCTTGCGCCTCCCTCTTGACGGCTGTTGGCACTCTGGCTGTCAACGGCAAACTGTCCCTTGAATCAATCGCAGAGAAACAATGTATCTCGCTACCGCTAGCTCCATCTTCTCAGTTAGTTCTTTCATTGAGACTAGCGCTTGGCAGACCTACCCTATCATCCTCTTTCCCTTCCAGTCTTAGCTTATCTCTCACTGCTAATGATATACAAGGTCACCGCTTTCTCTCTAGACCCATGTCAAATAGATACATTCGCGGCACTGAGACAGCTAGACAGCTTCAGCTTTCTACTCCTCCTCCTCTCTTTCTTGCCTCACAGTCTCAATGCTCTTTCAGTCGATGTAGCGTGGATGTCCAAGGCCATTCTTCTTAGGCGACGGACCGCTCCTGCCCACGGCAAGCTCTTTCCTTTCCTCTTCTAAAGACATCTATCTTCTATCCACGCCTTACTGGGACGATGTGGCTGCAGTAATGGTTGTCTCTGCTACTGTCCGAAGTCCATCTAATAGAAGAGATAGAGACCGGTTAGTCACCTGTTGATGCCAGCAGTAGCGAGTAAGACGCATACATATACTTCTGGGCATGGGTCCAAGTGAATGGGACTGAAGGACCAAGTCCACCGGTCCATCAAGAAGGAAAAGCAGCCGTGATGGGCTAAGAAGAGAAGATATTACAAAGAGTCTTACCTTCTTTGACTGTTCCCTCAGCGCCGCTCGTCGCTGGTCCGTTCTCTAGCTCTAGTTCCTCGGTGAATGCCTTCGCGTGCGGTGTGGGGACCCTTTCCAAGGGCTTTAGGGCCTTTCCACGAGGGGCGATTGGAGCCAAGCCAGCTCGTGTAGGGAGGCTTGAGGTCGGCGTAGAGAGGAGAGAAAGAGATGCAGGAGGCGGAGATAGGAGCATCTTAGGCTCCTTTTCTTCGACCTCTGGCACCTGCAGCGTCAAATGAGTGGGCTTCTGCCTTCCGGGCCGGCCTGACGATGGAGTCACGGAGGGGGAAGTAGTAGTGGCCTCACCAACTGAAGGATTTGTCTGGGTTGGTGCGATGAGGGATTGGGCCGGCGGAGACTGAACATCTGGAGAGAGAGTCGACGGTGTTAACATGGGAGAAGGAGAGGTGGAAGAAGAAGAAATTGGGCCAAGCTCTGGCCGCGTGTCCACCGTGATGGTCCCCGGACCCGCCTGTCCACATTCTTTGCTTCCTTCTCTTGAAGCTATGATCCCACTGATGTTACCCTCGGGGCCAATGCCCCTAACTTCCTGAAGAGGTAGAGGATAAGGGACGACAGGGGTTCAGACGTAGCAGACGGGAAATATTCAATCGAGAGACGTTAGGAAGGCAGAAAGAGGGCCATCGAAAGAGAAAGAAGAGAAGGGAAACGAGAGGTAAGGGATGTGTAAGAGGCTAATGCCGTAGAGAGAGCTCACTCCAAGGGATGCTAAGGCACAACGGAACTTAAGACGCGTGCTAGGCAAACCTCCAGTCCTGGAGAGAGGATCACTGCTTACCATTCCTACTTTATACTTGGCTACATCGCTACTGCTCAGAGAGACATAACGGTCCTTGAGCAGGTCCACTGGTGGAGGGGAAAATTCTTTGGCCATCTTCTCGGCCTCTTCTCTTTCCTTGCTAATATGACTGGGAGGTGCCCAACGGGCGTAGTAGAACGTATCATGTTTCTTAGTCTCAGGCACTGCGATCCGAGTACTAGGAGATGTCTCGGAGACCTTGGCCTCCAGTCTCGACGAGAAGATAAGAATTCCTTGCGTCCCCTTTTCCTTCCACTCTGTCTCTGTGGTCTCATGCGCGACTTGCCCTGCGTTTGATACTTTTTCGTCTACTTTCAAGGCAACTAGTCTTTCTGTTGCCTCCCCGTCCGTCCTGGCTGTAGAAGGAGCCTGCGGAACAGTAGTCGGAGGCTCTGAAGCAATGGGCGGCTGCTGCTGTGGATTGGTTGGCGGCGATGAAGGCCGGCCAATAGCATCTGCAGCTATGGGCTCTGCCTCCTTCGGAAGGCTCTGTGGAGCCAAGTGAGATTCTTCCTCCTGACTCATGCTCTGGATCAAAAGCTCGGAGACGCTCATAGAGATGCCTATGCCACGTGAGTAAGGCCATTAGACTGGGAGAGAGAGGAGAAGCTGCTTCGCGTACAGACTCCACTAATCGAGAGAAAGAGAGCAACAAGAAGATAAGAGATAGAGATGGTAGGCGGACCTTCATCCCGTCAATAAGCAAGGGAAGCAGGTCACGGAAGCACCAAGCAAGAAAGAGATGGACTCTTACCTTTTTCTTTGTTCGCCTTGTACTGCTTCGTCAGCTTTAGGGCCTTTATGAGAATTGCTGTGGACCGGATAGCGCCTTCTTCTCTCGGCTGAGAAAGATCGAAAACAGTGATGATTAGCGGCACAGTTCCAACACTGAGAGAGCGAGGAGACGTCGACACAAGCTGCTTGCAGGAGAGAGCTGCGAAGAGATGCACAGCAGGATCGTCGAAGGAGTAGCTAGTAGGTGAGATTGGAATGGAAAGAAATGAAGCGCATTGCTTACTTTCTCCTCATCAAACACAGCTGCGACTTCTTTCAGTCCTTTCTTTGCCAAAAATTCGCGCACGAGGGCCTCACAGAGCTCGTCAGAGGTAAACGTTCTCATCTCTTCACCATCACTCTTTCCATCAGATAGAGCTCCGCCCGTCTCATCCTTCTTTTTGGATGGAGAACTCTTCTCTTTCTTAGGCTTTTGAGACTTCTTGCCCTTGCTGGCACTTTCCTTGGACACTTTTCCCGATTTTTCTCCTCCTGCCTTGCCTGTCTCCTCGGCTAGACCTTCTAGAAAGTCTTCTATGGCCATCCTGGTCAATGCGCAGCGGGTGAGACTTTATGACAAGCGTGCTTTTTTTCCTCTTGCGTTCTTGCTCTTCGGCCTCCGAGGCAAGCTTTGCTAACAAAGGACGCCTACAAGGACGTTTACCCAGTGCTAATGAGTGCCTTCTACCCTCGTTGAGTGTCAAACAGAGCCTTTTTGGAAGCGCCGTTCTTTCAACTCAATCCTGACAGAACCGGCCACTGCCGGTCACGTTGGCATCAGCACCAAGAATGGCATAGGTCATTCGTGCTTGACAATACCTCTAATGAGGTTAGACCTTTTGGTGCTTCCTCTCTCTCTGTCTCTCTCTCTCTCACTCTCTCTCTCTCTCACTCTCTCTCTCTCTCTCTCTCTCTCTCTCTCTCTCTCTCTCTCGTTACCGTCTTCGCTGTCTCTCGAGGTGCTATCGCCATCGATCAAAGGCCCGTAATGGCTTCCTCTTGGCTCTCGTCTTACCTTGACCCCAGAGCCCCGGTTCTTGGTTCCTACAGTGAGGATCTCTCCTCCTCTTTCTTTGCCTCTGAGCATTCGGCCTCTCTCTTTCTTTCATTTTCTGGCTGTCCTTCCTTCCTTCCATTCTCTCTC
>FLMG01003088.1:918-11453 GCA_900088475.1 Hyphochytrium catenoides | reverse complement strand
GCTAGTGACCTGCGTGTATGACGATAGTCGCTTTTTGAGGTTAGGGGATGCAGCAAAGGAACGCGGAGTAGGAGAGGATTCTAATAGCTTGCTAGGGGCGGAAGAGCGAGAGGCCCAGTGTCTGAAAGGCAGGTACGGGATGGAACACTTTCGAGTTTCCTGTTCCGCCTGTGAGCCTCAAGAATGATGGCTGTACTTACTATCTCCTATGGACGCCGTGGTCTGGCTTATACAGCATCTAAGAATAACGGCCCCTCATCAATTTATAACTCTATATATTTTTGAGATTTCGACGCCTAGTCCCGAGACACCGCTTGTCGCTGGAAATGCCTTTACTCTCGAGCTATCCGAAGAAGGGCACACCTCTGTTGTCGTGAAGTGCTCCTTAGAAATCCGGCTATTGGATTCTGAGCAGTGCTTTAGAATCTCTAGGCTATGCCCGTAGGAGGGCCAAGCTCTTACTTTCAGGTGCCAGTGCAAATTGGATGATAGAGGCTCTATGTTTATATGTACATATATTGCGGTGCCTTCCTCTCACAAGAAAGCCAATGATAGAACTATCCATTGTCTTTATAGAAGTCAGCAATTCTCATTGCCAAATCTTCAGAAAAATCCTCAATCTAAAATAAGTTTGAAAGAGTCGGAAGCGCCACTTTACTCCAGTACAATATTCCGATTGGACAGACAGAGTGCACACTACCTTATGCTGTAAGCCCTGACATATTGGTTGGAAGAGATGAAGGAAGGAAGGGGCATTCGGCAAAAACGAAGAGACAGAGCGTGATAAAGAGCTGATGGGTCCAAAACAGAGAGGAGAACAAACAGGGTGCTCTAAGATTAGAGCTGGCTAAGAAATGGTCAGGCCACAGACAGAGCGAAGGAGAGATGGCTATGGACTTTCTACAGCTTTTCCTCTACTAAAAGAGAAGGATACCTGGTGTCTCCTGATTGGCTAGATTCGGTCGATATTCTCCTCCCTGATTGGCTGTTTGGGGGAGGTCCCACTCTCCATTGTCCGGCCCCCTATTGGACTGGCTCCTACCCGCCCTGGTCCTAATCAGACTGCACATCCTGAGAGCCCAATAGAATTCTAGTCCGCAAAAGGGATTTTGATAAATAGAGCGGATTCTTAAATGGTGGAATGCTTCCTGTGTTTGTGTAAGACGGTCAATCAGCACCACTATCTCGGAATCTCTACAGAGCTTATCCCTTGTTTCGTCCGAGATGTGAAGCCCATGGCCACATTATCTACTATGACCCTCAACCTTGGAGTCTACTCAGTGGCTTTGTGGAAAAGACCTATAATGTCTTACCTGGGGGAGGGGTAACGCCTTTTGGGGATGAGGGTTAAGCAATATGGCGGCACTCACCCCTGTAGGGGTTTGCGTCGTGGGGTCCTGTTCCTCGAGTGTTTCGATCCACAATGTGACTGGCCCAGGAACCCAAGGCAAAGGCGGCAGCGAGAGAGAGAGAGAGAGAGAGAGAAAGAGAGAGAGAGAGGGAGAGAGAGGAGAGAGAGAGAGAGAGCGAGTGAGAGAGAGAGAGTGCCACAGAGAAGAAAGAAAGGCGATCACAGTCGTTCTTGCTGCTTCTGTCAGTGCTGCGTTCCCAGGGTTCCTAGGCTTCTTCCTCAGTCGTTTGAAGTGGTCCACACGCAATGGCGTGGCGGACAGCTCCTCTATAGTCCACACTGGGCCAAGAAAGAGAGAGAGAGAGCCTTTCTCACTTCCCTGACAAGAGAGTGCGGTTCCTCTGTGCCTTGGTTATTGCTGGCTTTGTGGGTTGACTCTGCTACTCTCCTCTGTCTGCTCTCTCTGCCCCATCTTTAGTTCGCTTTACAGCTGTGAAAGGGAAGCTTTTGAGCACTTGCCATTTGGCATCAATCTCTTAGCACAGCCATTCAGCGTCCGACCTCCACCTTAAACGAGACCAACACTGTTACAGAAGTGCGAGGAGCGCGGGGGAGAAGTGATCAGGTTCTACACGCACTTGAACGCGAACATTCTGAAGAAAATTAGCAGAGATTGCTTCTTCTGCGCAACCTCTGCGAGCTTCCCAAAGGTTTGAAGGTCAAGCCAGCCAGCTGTGCCTCACCTCAGGAGGTCCGTTGGACGTTAGAACAGAGACACTTTACGACTGGAGCTGCGAAGATGCAGTGATCGATCTCTCTTTCTTTCCTCTCTTTATTCTATCTGGTTGGGATTTGGGCTTCTTGTACATTCATTTCATAGTTCAAACTGACGACTAGGGAGGTCGAGACAATGTGTTTGTCACAACCGGGCCGGTGAACTTGTCGGATAACGCTTGTTTAGGCGCTAGGCCCGACCTTCAAGCATGACCTCTAGGCTTAGGTTATCCTTGGATTCACTCTGTACGGGACCTCCGTCTTCGTTTCTCCCTTTATTGACCGAGGGTACATCCCCCTTTCGATGCCCATCATGGGCACGTTCAGGTCCAGTACCCGACAAGCTCATCGTGCTGGACATGTATGAGAATCATGAGCTGGTACAGACGTTCCATCTCGAGAGCTCGGTATATAAATTGATGGGCCGCAACTCTTCGGTGTGCAAGATCAGACTCGTGGGGTCGACCATCTCTCGGGTCCATGCCTGCTTAGTTAATCACCAGAACGGGGGAGTGTATGTGATAGATTTGGACTCATGCCATGGAACGTACCTAAACGGCAGGCGACTTCTTCCCTACCAACCTACGCTGCTTAATCATGGGGCTCGCCTGCGGTGTGGTTTCTCTTCGAAGACTTTCTTGTTCCACACCTCGCCAACACTAACAGCGATTAGTGCAACGTGTGTCGCCAAATGCTCAGTGCAGACTCTGTGTGACGATGTTAGTGAAGAGGAGGCGGACTTTGACCGCCAAGTAGCGTTCAACACGCTTCTCAACAAATTCATCTCTTATAGAAAGGATTTGCTGCAAGGAAGGGAAGGTGCTGAGGCTGGTTCCGCGTCCGCTGAGGCTAGGTCGTTGGAAACCGAGACAAGCAGTAAAGATCTCTCCAGCGAACTGATCTCCTCCACGTACTCCAAGCTCAGCTTCACTGAAAGGACAGAGTCATCCAACTTGCAGGAAGGAGATATAACCAGAAGCAAAGTGTGGTTTACAGAGTCAGAACCCACGATCATTCCGGCAGCGGTTAGCAAGGAAAATGTGGAAGCACGAGGTGTGACTGACGATTGTCCTTCGTCAGATGCTCCCATGCTAGAGTCTCCCACCCCAACGCTGTCAGAGCTCGGCTGCTCCTTTCGATTCAGCCAGAGCAGGCTCCCTTGCTCCCCTAAGCCAGGCAGCAAGCATACGAGGTCACCTGAGGCAATGGCTTCGGAAGGACGACGGTGTCGTCCCAAGATACTCAAAAGAGGCCTCTCGCTGCCCATTGCGAACTCGCCGACTTACTTGGGGGAGTCTAATGGCTTTGCATCCTATTCGGAGGACGTGCGCATGAGCGGAGAAGGCTGGCGGGCCTCTCTGAACGCCGAAATCACAAAAATTGGAAACTCTGTTGAGGAAGTGCCACAGCAGATCTCTTTCCAGGGCCACAGGAAGCAGCTCTCGCGGCGGCCTTCGTTGGGTGACTGCTCAATTCCAGGTTCAAGTCAATCGCGGTCGGACCTCTATCCGGTAGATTTTCCTGCCATGGGTAGATGCAATAGCTTTCCCCCAACCGGTCTGCGTCCGTCTCTTAGTATAAGTGTTGCAACGATACCTACCTGTGGTAGTGGGTCTGCAATGGCTCTAGACGCGTCAAAGGATAGACTTTCTCCATCGAATCCACTAGTGTCTGTCTCAAATGATGTCTCACACTAGCATATGGTCTCGTAGCATTATGTCCACTCTATATTATAGCTCAACAGTTTGATTATTCTTCACTTCAATAAATCTTCAGTAAGCGTCCACGTGCAACTCCTTGTGCTTCATCGTCTTCATCTTGTTCATTATAGCTGCTTCCAAGAACTTGTAAGCGGCCTTTCTTCTACTTCTACCAGCTCCACAGCTCCACCCTTCGACTCATAATAGCCTCCTGGCGGCTGGCTAAGCCCTCTTACTTAAAGGGCAAAGCACCGCCTATGCCAAAGATCAAAGCCCTCACCAGAGACTGATCGGAGCTTCCTGGAGCACTCATAAATGCAAAGGGGCCGAGGGCATTGCTGCAGGTTCCTTGTAGAGCATTGAAAGCCGCTAACCGCTACCTTGGCTGATCAGAACATGTGCTGGTTTAGCATTCACTGCCTTCTCAGAAGGTTCACTACTAAATAACTGTTCAAAGCCTTGAACTTACTCTGTGGTGCTTTCTCTACTTCTCGAACCCCAAGGACGCAGGAGCCATTCCACCGGGCCATCAAAGGCTTTGATGCTAGTCCGGACATTACTCGCATTGCAGTCACTGAAAGCTATATACGCGGCATCGTCGGAGAGTTCAAAGAGGTAGAATCGCGCTTCGTCGAGCAGGGATGATATAGGCCTTTGCATGGTCGTGCAGGATAGATGATCTAAGTGGAAGCCTTGATCGAAGAAGTCTTCTGCTGGAACAAAATGAACTCCCAGTCCTACACAGAGTCATCTCCCCCACTGGGTAGCCCAGACTTCGACCCAGAGCCGTCAGCTCCGTTACCGCTCTCTCCTAGAGATCTCATTGATGATGCGCCATTGGATAACCAGGAACAAGCAGGTGGCGCCGGTGGGGCCGCTTCAAAGGTGCAACATGCACCATATTCTCTTCGCACAGTTCCTCGAAAGATGCAGGCTATGAGCCGCCATACCCATGTCCATGAAAACGAAGAATTGTGCAACGTAAGTTTCTCCTTTACCAACGGAGAGGCATTGTAACTTCACTAATTGGCTTTCCTGTCTAGTGTCCACCGACAGTAGGGATAAGGGACGTCCCAGCATCGGGTTATCCTACAGCGGAGGCCGTGATCGCCGTGGAGGCGGTTACCCCAGTGAATGATCTCAACAGTGACCTGTACCCTGACGCTCAAGATGGTCAAGCCCATAAACGGCAGCGCTACTTTGACTTTGATGACATGTATCACAGAGATGGTCGCATCATGTCCTTCTTCGGCGCTGTGTCAAAGTCTGGGGTCTGGTACCTGCCATTCCGCTACTTCGTGGGTTGCATTTTTGGTTCTCTACGCTTAGACATCAGGAAAGCTGTCTTCCCGCCCAGCCATTCCCTTCGGCTCTTCTGTTTTAACCTCTTTGGTCAAATACGCATTATCCTTCCAGAGGACGTGCACCTGGAGGAGAAGTCAATTATGACTCTTGGGTCCTGGGAGACAGATGTTAACAAGACGGCCGCGGCACGGCCAACCGGCTTCCAGCGTCGTGTCATTCTTGTTGGTTGTTGCATCTTCGGCTCTGTGAGGATCTCTTACTCGGACCAACCGCCAAGGCGATGGACAGATTATGAGTAAGATGTTTATTTATCACAGCCTTTGGGACATATGTACGGGGGAGAGGAGGGGGCGATTGCAATTGAGAGACGCTTACTGATGCACTGATGCTAATCTATCGCGCTACTGTTCCACGAACGTTGTAAATAGAACTAAGAACTATAAAGCTGATGAGCATGGACACGATGGGGTCTTCGAGACTATAAAAATGATCTCCGAGCCATTGGGAACCGCTTATTGTCCAAAGACTTGCTTCCACATGAGCTCACCGCACTGTCTGAGGCTGACAAAAACCCATGGGTTCTGCGATGCACGCATTGAGAGATCCCACGTATCGCCTGGTACACTGTATTTACAGCGGATGTGCATGATGACTTCATCCTCATTCCAAAAAACCTTCCCCGTTAGAGGATCCGTGTTGAATCGACAGGATGGACAGTCGTCTTCTGTAGGCCATTGTGGCTTGTTCAGCGCCTTGTTCACACCATTATGGTTGGTCCACATCCATAAGATCAACTTATCCGCACATTGCCGAACGTCACCAGCTAGCCGTATATTTTCTAATCGGCTAGGAGGATTGTACTTGAGAAAGTGATTGCGGCAGTCGTCGCAAGGATAGAACTTTTCAATGAACTCACGGATGATGCTGGCAATCTCCCAGGACTCTGAAGCCGAGCACGACTGGCTATCACCCCCGGCTGGTACCCTAGCAGCGGATCCCACATTCACAGTCACCATATGGAATAGGGTCCACAGAGCACAAGGATAACCCTCACATGAGGTATACGGATGCTTGGAGTGGAAAAGACCCTCAGGGACAGTCTTGGTCGACACTTCCTCCTGCCAGTTGTGAATGAGGTCTTTCCATTGGTCTTTCGTATAGACGGGCCGTTGTTTCATGTTTTGCAAAAGGAGGGTCAGCGCCTTTCGATTCTCTTCCAACGGGAAGTACTTTGTAAGCACTTCTGTCCAACGCTGAAGTGCATCCAGCCTGTATCCCAAGAGCTCTTTGACCCCGAAAAATGCAAAGTTGAAAAGAACCTCTACATGGGCCCTTGCGGCATCTCGCATTCGGTCGTACGGGACAGACTCAGCACCTGGCTTTTGAAACTCAACTTGTGTCTGGCACTCCGACCATGTCGGTTGGGATGGCACCTGAGCTACCAGGCCGAAGAGAAGCATGAGAGCTAGGAAAGCTGATCTCCTAAACCTGAGCTTCATTCTTGCTTCACAGATAACAGCAGCTACCTCAGGTCGGCTTGCTCCGTTATAGCCCTCTATCCACCCAGCTTTCTGTATGCTCTGTCACAAACACCTGCTGTGTTCCACTGGCCCACTCTCCCGTCTTATCCAGGGTATTGATATCTATCCCAAGGCACGAAGACCCTTCTGCTTCCAAGAAAGAGCTTTGATGAGTGCCATTGCGAACCCAACCCACATGTTTTGCAGTTTCCATGCAACCGTGAAAGCCTTTCGGGATAGCATCACGGTCCTGTTGCACCACGTGGAATAAGTCCGTTAGCGGCTAGAGCAAGTCCGTTAGCGGCTAGAGCAACCCTCATGAAAGAATGGGCGAAAGCTTCGTGGTCGCAAATAACCATCTGCCTCATAAATGCAGAGGACTGAAAAGTATAATGGGGCTCGATATATTTGGAGTAATCTTTCATCGATAGCAACTACTCTGACTCTTCATAGCAATCCACTCTACCTTTCAAACCTATTGCTTTACTGTACGAGTAGAATTAATTAACTTGGTGGTTGTTGGATCTTGTACACAGGAGAAGAGCTGACCCGATGGACTCAGGGTCCTTGATCTTCTACGTATTACTCCCGAAGAAACCGCGGGCCACGTATAGGGAGCAGTGGCACCTGACTGCTATAATGTACTTCAAGGCCATCATGGAGTGATTCTCAGGCTGTGTTGTCAGGGCTAGAGAGGAAGAGAGTCAACGACAGCGGAAGGGTGCATGATGATATAAGATCTTGCCACCACTAGGTACTTTAACTAAAGGCATGGCTCAGAAAGAGCGGACCACCAAGCTATAACGCAGAGATTAATGGTCAGAAAGTCTTAGTTGTCCAAGGGATTGCCTTCCGCAACAGTCACGAAAGGTGTGTAAAGGATCAGATGTTTAGCTCTTAACACATATCGTATGGCGCCGGTCGACATCATGGCCTCTTCAGGGACGTCTGCTAAGGCAGGTGCTTGCAGTGTCACTGATCTACCTTCCCATACCAAGGGACGTAAGCGAGGAGATCAAAGAAGGACGGTAAGTAGAGAATATACAAAGGAAGAAGGGTGGTGAACTGACGCTGCAGCCAACGAACACTGCAGCCAACGAAGAGGAAGCCTTTAGTAGACCCTACAACGTCGACTTGTAATGTTGCTCATCGATGGTTGAATACAGGTGACCTTCGCCTGAGAGATGCGCCACAATGTCCCTGTGAGGAGTGCCCATAAAAGCCCTCGTCAGATTATACTAGTATTCAGGTGGAAGACCAACCCCATACCTGATCCTTCTTTCATCAAGCTGGCCCCGCAGTCTATCAAAGACTTCATTGATGTGCAGACCATTGTCAGATTCAGCAGCTGATCTGAAAATGCTGATGACCTAGGAATTCGTGGTGGAAAGGATGGGGTAAGCAAATAGTACCACAAGGCTTCCCATTCTCTAGTGACTTCACCTTTGCCTCATCCATTGTAAAGCTCTCACTGCTATCCACGTGCATCGGCATTGGGCCTGAAGAAACCCCGCCGGAGTATCCACCCGCTCCGGCATAGCCGTATGAGGATGACGTTCCGGATGCGTACGCGTCTTGTTTGACTCCAGCACCCCCCATTCTACTCTGGTATGGCCCCACAGTAAAGTGTAGGTGCACTAAGATACACTCTGTGAAGTGATGGGTGATCTCGTTGTAGTCGTCAAGTGGCCGAATGTCGAAGGCGACTACAGTCATTTTGTCTTGGAAAGTCCGGATGTTGCCCATGATTGAAACGTAAAGGCCAACCCTGCACGAAGGTTAGGTCACCAAAAAGCACGTTATAGCATTATTATTTGGCATACCTTAGCTCATTTCTCATCCTGACCGAATACTCATTATCATCGTTGTCAATCCACTTCTTCACCTCCAATCTGCCGGTGCCGTCTTCTATTTGTACCGTAAGATTCGTGGACTGCTCCACAACGTCCATGATGCATCCTACAACACGAATCTATCTTGTGATGAGTTGGTGGAGCCCTATGGACGTACAGGCCTCCATAGGAGTGATTACCTGGGAAATATCATTCCCATCAATCTTGAAGACATCGTCTGGTTGGTCTTGAGTGGCAGTTCTCAGCTGCTTGATTGTGACGGGACGAACGCTCTGCCTCTCTCGGTTACCCTAGGTGATTGTCAGTATTCCATAGGATTCTCATCTAACGCCTATAAGATACCTTCTTGGCTGGAGAGGCATTGGCGTTCTGAGAACCATACAGATTTGTCTGAGGCGATGTCTGCATAAAACCTCCCCCATAGTTACCATTACCGCCGTCATCATTGTAGCCGCCGTATTCATAGCCTCCGTAGCCTGACATAACTGTGACAGTTGTGAGGATTATCGGTACACCAGTGGCTTAGCCCAACAGACTCCAGGTCCTAGTCAGATTGATGCTCTTTGTCAGGTTTGAGATTGGCAGAGCTTCAGAAAAGTGATTTCGCTTGGCGCTATCGCGTTATCACAAATTTGGCGCGAAAGCAAAGAGCAGTAGTAATATCTTCATCTTCTTTGGCTAAACAGACAAAAATGTACAATAGTAACCAAGGGTGATACATCTAGGATAAGGGTATACCCGATTTAGAATACAGGCTTGCCGCCTACATAGGTATTTGAATGCAATTTTTAATAAGTGCAGTTTTCGGTGATCGGGCGTGGTACATTGATTATAAAGTGAGAGAATGATCAGAAACAATCGATTGTGGAAACTATACGTGCAGAGTTGTCTTATGGATTCGGGATAAATATGAAGAAAGAAGGAGAAGGGGTGAGTGAATGAAGAGATGGGGGGGGATTATCGAGGATTGCTTCATCAACTGATAACATCTCTTCACTTCACCTCCATTCTAGAGCTTCTTCGTTGAAAGAGAAGACCTTTCTCATCAAATCCGAGCCCCTTCCTCTGCCCTCGGCACACATAACAAGACCAAGATATCATTGCTCTCGGTTTTCAACTTTGCCGCCGTTTCAACTTTGCCGCCCTTGCCGCCATCCGTAAGTCAAAAGTGAAGGAGTAGCAGCAGTAGCAGCAATAGCAGCAGCAGCAGCAGCAGCGCGATGGTCAACATCTCGTCGCTGGAAACGCTCGCGCTCGTCGTCTTTCCGGACAATGAAGGGGATCGACAGGATTTACTTCAGAAGTTGACCTCTAAGGGATTTTCTTGGGGGTTCTTTGAGCTTGTTGTTGCGGGCCACATCACAATGGAAGAGTGCTTCACCGACCTCATTGAAGACGCTAAGGTGTCAAAGCCGTTGGCTAGGCATATCGTTGGACTCCTCAAACGACAACAGCAAGAAGCTGCCGGGTCTTCCCAAGCAAGAAGGGAGAGTAGTGACGAAGGACAGCAGCGTTCTCGCGCTCTGGAAGTTGTCGATCAGGTGTCCGTCGAGTATCTTGCCCGCCAACTGGTAACAATAACGGAGACCCTGGAGAGGAGGTTGGAGAAGAACGAGCGAGTCCTTGGGGACAAGTTGGACAGGTTGGAGCAGAGCGAGCGAGTCCTTGGAGACAGGTTGGAGCAGAGCGAGCGAGTCCTTGGGGACAGGTTGGAGCAGAGCGAGCGAGTCCTTGGGGACAAGTTGGAGAAATTTGCGAGATTCGTTGTCCCCGAAACGCAGCGTACAATTCTACGGCGCTCGTGCCCGTGGATATGGAGCTCTTCGACAGTTGCTACCTCCCGTGCTCAAGATTTTAAGCGGAATGTTATTAATTATTATGGCTGCCAAGACCCCGACAATAATCATCGCATTATGTGTATGGCCAGTGGTCGCTTCTTTCCTTCAGAGAAGGTGATCGGTTCTCACATTTGGAGATGGGCGACGCGCGGCGATGGACTTGATGATTTCTTTGAACTCCGACGGGACGATGT
>FLMG01003081.1:2733-14912 GCA_900088475.1 Hyphochytrium catenoides | reverse complement strand
TCGTGTCACTCTTCTTGATTCTTTCTTGGCTCTTATCTCTGGTTGTATCTCTCTTCTTTTCAGGACTATAGAGTTTTCTTAGCAAGGATGTGCGATCTCCCTATGAATATATATGCTACGAAGTGCGAGGAGGAGCTTCTCGATCTCCTTAGGGCGCTGAAGAGAGAGACGTTTAGTCTGGACGAAGCAGTCGATCTTCTTTTCTTTCCTCCCTCTCTCCCTCGCTCTTCTGCTTCTATTTTCTCCCTCACTGAGGAATCCTCTACGGACAAAGAGTTGAGAACAGAAGCTGACAGGCGGCTCGCATTTGCTGCATCCTTCCTCTCACGATCTCTGGGAACTGAAGAAGGAATGAGAAGTGTCAACCAGGAGAGAGAAAGAGCGCATTGGACGCTTCTCGCAGCTGCGTGTGAGGCGTTTCTGGACAAGAGAGAGAGCGTAAGCGGTGGGAAGGAAGATCTAGAGTTTAGGGAGATATTTAGACGATTCGTGGTGCACCGCTTTCTTTCTTCCTCGGACTCGTTTATGAAAGACAATATGTCTCTTCGCGAGGATCAGCTCTTAGCAGATTTGCCCTGGAGAGTTGCGGCACAAGATGTTGATGTAGGATCGCCTCTCTTACTCTTTACTCTTGTGCTCTTTCACCCTTTACTGGCTCTCTTCTTTTCCTCTCTTTCCTCAAGCGCACACCTTTCTCCTTCCGGTTGACCTCCTGCGCTATCTCTCTTCTCTTCCCCTGCTTTCTCTATCTACCCTGGTATAAGGAGAGTCGCCTAGCCTTGGTCCGATGCACTGAGGATGGGCGTTTTGATGCTCTGTCTCTCTGTTCTGTCTCTATGAGAGAGAAAGAAAGAGAGAGAGAGAGAAAGAGAGAGCAGGAGAGCATCTCTGTTCCCTTCTCCTATTGTTTGTCTTCTCTCGCCCTCTGCGTCTGTCCCTACCCATAGTCCAGTGCTGATCTCTTGGACTCTAATTCTTTCATTGTCTCGCCTCTTTCTGTGTGTTCTCACCTCCCTACCTGTCTCTCTGTTTGTTTGATGCTCTCTCCCAGGAGGGTGACGTAGGTAGCGGTGATGTGAAGGCTCCCCTCTACCTCGTTGTTCACTTTGCCAACTGGTTAGAAGCTATTTTGAAGAAAGAAGAATGGAAGAAGAGGAGCCAACGAAGCGAGGAGAGAGAGAGCGAGGAAGAGAAGCAAGACTTGAGGTTCTTCCGCCCCGTTGTGTCGAGTATAGCAGGATACCTCTGCCGAGCCTTTCAGCAGTGGGTAAGGTCAAAAGCTGAAATAATGCTCAAACTGTCTCTCTTCTTTTATTCGCTCTTTCTCTCTCTCTCTCCTTCGCTCTTTGACCTCTCTTTCTTCTCTTATTGACAGCAGCCGCCCCCTTCCTGCACTAATGTTATCTCATCGTCCTATTTACTTCTCCGTTGGCAGCCCGGGGTTCGATTCCCTCCTCCCTTGCTTCAGAAGCATATCTATGATAGATTTGGTAAGTACATTCCTCAATCTCTCTCTCTCTGTCTCTCTTTCTCTTTCTCTCTATCTCTCTGTCTGTCTCACACAACCCATCTCTCTCTCTCCTGTTCCTCTTTGCCGTGTTTAAGAACCGCCTTCTCCTGAGGCGAAGTCTCTCTGTCTCTCTCAATGTCACTTCGTCGTCTCCTAATGTTTTTCTCCTGCACTAGGGCTGGATTATAATAGGCCGCACGAGTTAGCTGAGCTTCTGGAGCGCGCAGGCATCTGGGGGAAATATGTTAACCTGGAGCTTTACGGATCCAGAGAGGTGAGTATAGTCAACCTTGTCTCTCTCTCCTCTTTCTCCCCTCCTCCTAGGAACTGCACGTCCTCAACAATCCTGCAGCTCGCCAGGCCTTCTCTCAATCTCTTTCTCTCTCTCCTTGTTGTCCTTTCTCTCCTTTAGATCTGTTGGCCAACCTTAAATCCTTGGTTTTTGCTTTGCCCTTCTTCTCCTCTTTCTGAGTTGAGGAGCCTTCTCTGTGGTTGAATCCTATTTTTATCCGCATTTGCCTCCCTCTTCGCTCTCTCTCGTTCTGTTTCCTGTGAGCAGCCCATACTTCTCTTGCTCACGGTATCTCTTCTCTCTTCAATCAACAGCTACAACGCGTCCAAAGCCTTAGAGTACCAGAGAGAGAGTTAGAGTCTTTCTCTCTTCTCTCCGATCCAGATAGCGAGTTCAGAACTGACTTGGGGCAGACGCCCGCCTTCTACATTCTGGATGACACAGACGACAGCCATATCCCGAATCATGCCTTTTCCATAGTGAGGAGAGAGGACGGATCCCGCTGGATCCTGCTCCATATTTGTGATCCTACCAGAGTGATACGCTTGGGTTCTCCAGTGGATCGGGTGAGACAGGAGGCCTCCTGGCGGTATCTCCCTTTGTCTTAGCAAATGGTCTTCCCTCTCTCTCTCTTCTATTAATGTGTATGCCTCTGCTCTCTATTACTCCTCCTTTCTCTCTCTTTCTCTCTCTCTTACTGTCACCCCGGCTTTTCTACATCTCTCTTGTCCCGTCCCGTCTTCGCCATCACTTTCCACCCGTTTGATAGTATTTCTTGTCTCAGGACCATGGTCTAGCTGCCTTCCGTCTCTGTAACTTTTGCCTGTTCTTCCTCGCCGACGTATCAGCTTCATTTCCAAGGAAAAAGCGCCTATCTCTGCTTTCTCATTCTCCCGTGTTGACCGTTGTACCTCTTTCTCTTCCCATAATCCTACTCTCTCCTAATAGTTTTGTCTGTTTCTCTCCTTCAGTACGCGGCTTTGACAGCCCTCACCACCTACTTTCCTGAGGGCCCTCTCCGCATGCTCCCTTCCCATCCTGCCCTTATTGGGCTCTCTCTCTCTGAGCAAAATGAAGAGAACTTTGCCCTCACTTTTGCTGCAAAGATGGGGGATGGTGGGGACGTAAACGACTTCTCTGTCTTCCTTTCCAAGCTGGGAAAGACGAAAGGCATTACCTCCGAGGAAGCAATTTCACTTCTGACGAAGAAGATAGAACGACACGAAGGAGAGAGTCCAGAAGAGAGAGACGCAAGAGAAAACACTGCCGCTCTACAGCTTATCCTCTTAGAAGTGGAGAGACTTGCAATGAAAAGGCGACAGTACCGCTTCCGGACCACGTCCAAATTGCCAAAGCCTGCTGGCAAGGAGAGACAGGTCTTCCTGGATTATGAGGACGAAGAGAGAGATGCCATGAGTCCACTTTCTCCAGCTCCACCTCCAAGCAATGTGAAAGCGATCGTAGGCTATGCGCCCAACGGCTCTGTCCCAATGATTGTACAAGAGCTCCTCTTGCTTGCCAATGAGTTAGCAGGACGATTCTGTGGGCCGAATATGCTGCCCATCAAGTATAGGAATTATGTCTGGACAGAGGTAAGGAACGGGAGAGAATGTCGATGTCGATTGAGAGTTACACGGGAAGGAGACACAGGGAGGAGCGGATAGAGAGAGAGAACAAGAGTCACTGAATGATTAGCAAAATGGAGACGACCAAAGGACAGACCAGGCTGAGGGCGGCGAAGTCGAAGAGCGACTCAGGTTCCCTGGACCATGAGAGAAAGTACAAGGCAGAATGAGCAAAAGAGGCGCTGAGAGTTTAGCTACATCTAAGTTCTTTCTGCGGCCTTCTGCCTCTCCGTGTATCACATCTTCCGTCGGTGTCCTTCGCTTGCTTTCTTACTCTTCTCACCCTCTCTCTCTCTCTTTCTCCTCCTCTCTCTCTTTCACTCACAGGGTTTCTCTCAAAGATGTTCATCGCCAGCCCTTCGGCGGGGGAGTCTAGGACTCCTCTCTTATGCCACAGTTACCTATCCGCTCAGGCGGTATATCGACCTAGCGGTGCATTATTATATTAAAGCCAAACTGAAAGGTACGCTTGGTGCCTTCACCTCCTTTGAGTAGCATAAGCGTCCTTTGCTCTGTTCCCGTTTCTCAAGACCCTGTACTTACCCGCCTTGTTGGGGCAGGTTCTCTTGTCTGTCTTCTCTCTCTTATACTCTTTCGGTCCGACAGAGTGTGCCTGTGTGTATCTCCATCTCTATACTCCAAGGAAATCTCTCTTTTATACCGAAGACACACTCTCTTTTTCTCTCCTTTCTCCTCTACACCTTTCTTATTGTTCATGTTGCTTACAAGCGGACGTGGCGGCCGACTCCCTCTCTCACTCCCTCTCTTTCTCTCTCCATGTGCCTCTTCGTTCTCTAGATGAAGACATGAACCCTGCCTTCTCCAATATCAAGCCGACGTTGAGAGCAGGCTTGCGTTGTTTCCGTGTTCGAGAACAGATGGCAGTTAGTAGTGAGATCTTCTGGGCTCAGGTCAACTTGCACCAGAGGCTGGCTGAGGCTTCCAAGAAAGGAAAGAGAGTGCATTTGACTCTGACTCATGCCCCTAAAAAGGGGTTTAAAAGGAAAGGGCACCCACTTCTCGCCCTTCCTTCCTCTTCCTGGCGGCAAGATGAGGAGTTCAGCTCTCGCTTCAATGAAGTGGCTCTCTTTTCAGCACCTCTTTATTGGATTGAAGAGCTCGGACAGGTTGTCCCTTGTGAGGTGGAGTTTGACAGTGTTCTCTGGAACACTGTACGGTCGAAGGGAGGGATCTCTTTCGTGGCTGAACTGGTGAATGTGGATCTCTATACGCGGCAAGTAGCGTTCAAAGCAGTAAGGGCAATAAGGTTAAAAAAGGGTGGCTAAGAGAGAGAAGACGTGGAGAGTGAGGGGGAGAGAGAGAGAGAGAAAGAATTGGGGGAGAAGAAAAACCAAAATCATGTATGACAGACAGACGTCCCCAATCGCTCTAGCATGAGAAAGATTCTAACCCTTAGCGCTCCACGTCTGGGGAGCCACAAGAAATATGAGAAACCAAGAGAGAGCGACGAAGAGATGAATAGTAAATCTTCGCCAGACTGTATATAAACAGCAATGAGAAGACACAGTGCAACCATCTAAAGAGCTACTCACGCGCCACAAGAGACCACTGTCGATGGGCAGTGCCTGCAAATGACCGATCACTTCTTTGTCTCTGGATTAGCGGTGTCTCACATGGTTCTGTCGCTTAGAGTAGGCCAGAAAGGAGGCATAAGATAAGAAGAGTATCTGAACGAAGAAAGGCGGTTCTGCTGCTGTTGATGTTGATAAGTTGAACAGCAATCGGCAGGAAGAGAGAGCAGTTAATAATGGGCAAGGAGATGGAGCTAAAGAGGAAGGCACACATGATGGAGGAGACCAGGTAGAAGATGACCATGTAGCAACGAGACTTTGAGACGAGAAAGAAGGAGAAGAAAGAAAGAACGTCCATCCCCCGGTACCCTTAGACCCAGAAGCAGCAGCTTCTTGATGGGCTAAAAATGCTTTTACAGTTCTTTCCTTGCGAGGTGAACTCTTGAGCTGAGAATCTGTTTAGCACCGCATTGAACTCTTCTTCTCTCTCTCTCTCGCTTTTGGGCGATCTCTTCTCTCTCCAAAAAACTGTATGACCGTTCCCTAGTGAGTGAGATGGACTCCATCGCTGTTCTGCCCGAGGGAGGAGCGACTATTGTCCGGTCTAGATGTTTAAAGTCATTGGGTTCGGCTGATCAGTGGAGTATGGCGACTTTTAAAAAGACATAGAGGTTGGAATAGTAGGAGGGCTTCTCTTTCATGAAAAGAAGTGAGAGGGAACTGTGGGTGAGAGAGAGAGAGAGAAAGGAGAGAGAGAGAGAGAGAAAGGAGAGAGAGAGAGAGAGAGAAGAAGAAGTAGACTGTTTGACTCGCTGTAAAGAAGAAAGAAAACAGATTTATTGGCAAATATCGCCCTCTCTCTTTCTGCTTGGCGTAGATTTATAGTAGAGTCCTTATAACCTGAGAAGCCCAGCAAGACGAACTTTGTCTCTTTCTCCTGGCAGGGCAAGTGCCTTTTCGCAGTGTAAAGAGAGAGAGGAGAAATAAGTTATGGGCAGCGCTAGAGGGAAAGAGATACCAAGTCTGGCAGACCGAAGGCGCACAAGGAGGAGCAATCAGGAAGTTGAAGAGAAAATGGAGAGTGAGAGTGCAGAAAGAGGATCCGTAGAATAAGTTTTGGTCCTCTCTCTTTCATTCTTTGTGCAATCTGGAAATCGTCAGCCAGGAAGATCGGAATTTATCCCAATCGCTCTCTTTCGTTCTTGCATGCTCTCCTCCACGTCCATCGATTAATTGGCGTTCTGCGCAGGCTGAACAGGAGGAGCAGCTGCTAAAGGCTCCGGCCTCCAGCCCGGATAAAGAGAGAGACAGAGACCGCAAAAGAGGGAATGGATGTCATGCAAGAGTCCCGGCTGAGTTGGGACAGCGGACAATCGACGAAGGTTGTTTGGCAAGGGGTGCGCAGCCTTGAGAAGAGAGAGGAACAACTTAGACATTATAGACACCACAGCAAGGGCCAGAGAGAAAGCAAAGAGGGATATGCTGGAAGAGAGCTACGCAGAGAAAGACAGAGAGACTGACGTGCAATATGCTAGTGAGAGACAGAGAACAAAAGCCACTGCTTACGCATCACGACAAAGACAAGAGTATCCAATACTCACCTGACCATTATCCAGCTGGCCGCGAAGAACTCGCTCTTGCAAGAGACGGAGCATACCCGACTGATACCTGCCAAATCAAGGGAGAAGACAAGGGCGTTCAGACTCATTCTGGCACTCTTCTAAGAAGAGTTAGCTCGACTCTCTCTCCGCGTCCTCTTCAATTAACCACTCCACTTACATGTAAACGGCGACCGCCACCATAATAAGAGAAACAATTTTATCCACGTTTCCGTCTTGTCCAAGAAGTATCACCATCAGCACCAGCTTAACTAAGAGCTTCACGTCAAAGTACTGTGCGAGTTGTTCCCGGTTAAGTACTCTTCTCTCTCTCTCTGCAGTTCTCTCTCTCTCTTCTCTCCCTGCTGCAGTCGGTGCAACATTGCCTGGGGCCCCTGGGACGAGAGAAGGTCCTACGGAAGGTCTGGGGAAGGGAACGCCTAGTCCACTAATTTGTTGCAGGAAGAGTTGGAACTGAAGATACTGGTAAGACAAAAGAGCCTGCTGCTGATAGAGAAGCGCCTGCTGGTAGGCCAACTGCTGCTGCTGAAGGAATAGAAGCCGCTGTCTCTCTTTGCCCTCTCTGTCTTCTTTCTCTTCCTTCGTCCTTGACTTGTCCTCTTCTTTGGTCTCGACATCTCCTCCTTGGCTGGCACCAGCTGCTAAGCTCTGAAGTTGTACGAACTGAGCCTGAAGGTCTCCAAGTGCTTTTTGGAGCATGGCCCTCTTCTGTCTCTCCCTCTCCTCTTCCTCTGTCCGTCTCTGGGCTTGGGCGGTTTGTGAAGAGGAAGAGAAAGACGGAGAAGGAGAAGGGGCATCTGTTCTCTCTCTTGGTGCAGGTGCCGAAGCTGGAGGAGGGACACTGGGAGCAGGAGCGGGACGGGGCACTGTTCGTGCCCTTACTGGAGTGCGCAATTGAGCTGTCGCGAGCTTCGGCCGAGTAATGATCAGATGGAACGTTTGAGGAGTACGATGGTTCATCTGTCGAAGACAGGTTAGCAGCTAATGGTAATGCTTGAACAGCGTATAAGGAAGGAGGCAAAGGCTAACTCTGCTACCGCAGTAATTGACAACAAGATGCTGTAGGCATATTGGAGGTGGAGAAGACGAGCAGGACGTACCAGGCTCAACACCTCTGACAGTGAGGTCTCATCCTTGCAGACCTTTCCACAGAATATCAGTCGCTGCTGGGATGGGTCAGAATTGCTGAGATCAGAGAATGTTTTGCTCTCGTAGATTTTATTCTTCAGGTCCATGATGGAACAGGAGAGAGGGATAGACATCTCTAATCTTTCTTCTGACTGATAGACGTTTCTCACGATAACATTGGCAAGCTCCGCCCTCTCGCCTTCAGCCTCATCAGTGGCGCATGGCAGCATTGGGTCGCTTTTTGGTGGTTCTGGTACACCTGCATCGACTTGATCACGTGCTGCTTCCATTGCACCCGCAGAACGTTCTGCCCTCCCGCTATGACCTCCTTTTGCGCTCCCGTCAAACGTTACCCAGCTGAAGCTTAACGAGGATTATGCTATTGCCTCTCTCAAATCACCCGCTAGGTCTCCTTCGCCCAACTTAACTGAAGATGGCGCTAAATCTGGTAAACAGTATCAAACTCTACGTAATAGCTTCGTGAGAAAGCTCTAGATTTCTATTCTGCAGCTTCTGAAGCTCTGAAATGTGGGCGCAAATGGTCTGTTCGCAAATCGCAATATAGTGACGCTCCTCCGCACTCTGTCTTTCTGCCTTCTCTGTTTCACAACGGCATTTTGTCTCTGTCTCTCTTCTCTGAGGCACTCTTCCTACTACTTTCTGGACACTCTGTCTCACGGCTCTAAGCTTATTCCATCATCCTTCTGTTTCGAGCTTGGATATATGAAAGCCCTTCTGAATGCCTATCCCTTCGTCGCTCTGTCTCAATGTCAAGCTATCTCTCTCCTCCTGATAGCTCTCTACCTCTTCGAGGCACTTGTTATCTTATGTCGAGTCTGTCTCGTGCGTTAACCCTCCATAGCCTATGGTTTTATTCCTCTCTTTGAGGGTCTTTCTCTTCTTCCCTAAAAGTCTGTTTCATTCATAACTACGCCAGAAACGGTGATGCGTGATGCGTCACGACGGTCTGTGAGAATCACAAAAATAACAAAAGTCTGCCCGCTTCCTACTTAATCTATGATCAATGCCCTAAACATGATGCTTAGTAAGAAATACTCCTCCATTACAAATTAGAGGACTCGGCCTAAAAATCAACCATTGTCCAATGCGCTCTATAGTCCGCCATCCTGCTATTCAAGGGCCACATCACCTGCACCCCACGTGGCAGCAGCAGCACTCCCTGAACAATACAGTAAAAATGACCTACTATAAAAAGCGTTAGCAGCTATCTTGAGCCTTTTCTGCCGATATCATGAATCTAGTGTGCATGGATTCTTCATGTTATTATGGTGAACTACAGGTAATGAAGATAAGCATTGTATTGGGTCAATGGGCGCCTAAAACCGCCCCGTGGGTGGGACCACAGCGCCAATAAACTAAACACAAGAAACCATATGTTCGATAATCAATTACAGTATTGTACATCAGACGTGAGCGGCGCTAAATGTATGAGCGGGAAGGCCAAAGCTTCAAAATACAGCGAAGACTTTGTCTGCCTTCATCTTCTGCTGTCCGCCTTTACAGAGGCTGTCATTGGTACTTCTCCTGCTGCTGCAGAGGTCTCTGCTTTCAACCTCTGCCATTCAGTCGCCTTCCCCTGCTGCTGTTGACCTCTGAGTTTATATCTGCCCCTTAATCTCCTTCTGCTACTGCTGTTATCAACATTCCGTCAATCCCGTCCTTCCGTAGTCCTCGATAGATGCTGAGTACTAACACCTTCAACTCTACTCTGTCCTCGTCAAAGAATCCGCGGCTTGTCAGTCCCTCGCTGGCGGACCTCCTTTCCAGGGGAGAGAGTAGCGTAGGTTTATGTCTACTCTGAGGAGAAGGCAGGATAAGGAAAAGACGATGAACTTCCGCTGCCCTCTTCTCTGGGCAGATGCTTTCGTCTTCCCCAGCATCACAACCACGATAGGTTTGCAATCATAAGGACAGCCCTCACAGACCTGGGCGAAGAATCTTAGTTTTAGAGATCGTTCAAGACTCAACCAAAAACGGAAGGAAGATCTCTTCCTGGTCTTGTGTTCTCAACGTTTATCAGACCTGTGAATGCACCGCCTATCCGTGAGCGTTCACTGCCATGGAAGGCCGCGAGCGCCAAAAGTGAAGGTGGCGCAGGCTTCAATGAGCGCCTTCACGGAGTTAAATAGACTATATAGGGAGAACATAGAACCTCCTCTTCCACACTGGAGAGGAAGCGCCGGTAACAGAATGCACGTGTACGATTCAGACACTGCCGAACCTCATCATCTGGACTCGGTTTACCTTCATCATTAGCTCTGGCGCCAAAAGTGAAGGTGGCGCAGGCTTCAATGAGAGCCTTCACGGAGGTATATAGACTATATAGGGAGAACATAGAACCTCCTCTTTCACACTGGAGAGGAAGCGCCGGTAACAGAATGCACGTGCACGATTCAGACACTGCCGAACCTCATCATCTGGACTCGGTTTACCTTCATCAGTAGCTCTGGCGGCAGGAGTAGGTAGCCTTTATGGATAAGCATTGTAAGCGTGTTGCTTGGGTCGCAGAGACTGTCATGTTGTCTTACGATTGTGACCTTCCCGTGGGCGGTTAGTCTTCTTCGTGGGTCCGGGGCGCCTTCGTAAGTCATATAGACCTGAGAATTCAAGTCCGGGAAGGGGCCTTTCTTCCTTTTTCTTGGAAGAGTCAAGACTCTTGCCCCAGTTCTGCAGGACTGAACGGCCTCATCGTAGATTCCGCTAAAGGGCCGTAGCGGAGGAGGTGGCGGGGGTTCTTACATAGAACTAGCATTCTAAGATGCAGAGATCCTATCTTCGGAACATTATTCTTAATGGAAGCTCCCCTTTCACACTGACACAGCAGGGAGTTTGAAGCTACATAGCCGCAGGGTTCACCATCGAGCACACGGTCCATTGAGCATTAAAAATGTCTTAAGCCCTTGCTGGCAATGGTTTGCAATGGATCTGTGGAGCTACGTAGCCTCGGCAGAGTCCGTCGAAGGGGTCGACAGGCAGGAAATTGAGATCATTGTCCAAAGTAACAGACGAAGGAGAAAAGACTCATTGCATCCTTAGAAGAGAGAGGGACAGAGCAAGAGGGATCCATAGGCAGAGAGGAAGAGAGAACAACGTGAAGAGTAAAAGAGAGAGGTATAAGGCTACTTCGGCAGAGGTTGCTTCTTGCTTAAGCAAGATTAGCAGCGGTGAACTAACCAACCCAGTGAAGCTCTAACAATCAACAAAGAGAGACCATAGAGCCAGAATGTGTTAGCACCAATGGGCGCTAGAGAGCAAAGAGACAGCGAAAGAATGGCCCTGCGAAGAGAGAGAGAAACAAAAGAAGGAGACAGAAACCATTGTAGAGACTATATACGTTAGAAATGATGGCTCTGCAATGCAGATTCCATCTTTCTTTCGTCTATAATGGAAGGTTGAAGGATTGTGTATGCAGCTTCAAACGGACGAGAGATACTAATGTTACACCCGCCAGAGAGAAAGAGAGAAACGTCACAGAGGGAGGGACGCTGCAGGATCCTCTTCCCTCAGAGAAGAGAGAGAAAGAGAGAGAGAGAGACATCTCGGGAGAAAGGGAGATTGCGGTAGAGGCGCCAAGGCATCAGAAACAAGCAACATTCCAAAGAGATTGTCCTAGGGTCCGACCGCCCCTGGCCCGTGCCCTAGGTGACGACACCTTAGAGGGCATATCTTCTTGACCCTTCATTTCTCTCTCTCTCTCTCTTTTTCTCTCTCTCTCTCTCTCGCCCCCCATATTTCTTTTCTCTACTGAGGAATCTCCATTCCATGATCCCTGAGATATCTGTGGCATTGCCGAAGAAGGTGTGCAGTGGCTGGACGTAATCCTTCCGCCACTGAGAGAATCTCATAGACGTTCGAAGAATCTATCCCCTGAAACAAAGGAGAGAAGGAAAGAGAATGAGAAAGAGATAGTCATAGCCGCGTAAAGAATCGAGTCAAACAGTGAGTTAGAAGAGAGAGAGAACTCGGAAGAGAGCACAGGCATTAGTTTTCTGTGAAATGCCAGGAATATTCAGGAGATGACTGAGGAGACCGAGAGAGACTTGAAAAGCTAGGAGGCAGAGAGATAGAGATACAGCCGGGAGAGATATAGCTAGAAAGCAAAGAGAGAAGGAGAGGAAAGAGAGAGATACCACCTTTGTGGTTTACAGGAGAAGCCAGCGAGAAGAGAAAAAGAAATGAGATGTGTCGGGAAAGTCAAATCGAGACGAGAGAAAGGCAGAGGGGCAGAAGATAATGGATGAGAGAAAGAGGAAGAAAAAGTCGGTCCAGAGAGACAAAGGAAGAGAGAGAGAGAGAGAGAGAGAGAGAGACAGAGAGAGAGAGAGACAGACAGAGAGAGAGACAGAGAGAGAGAGGGACAAAGAAAGAGAGAAAAGAGAGAGAGACAGAGAGAGAGAGAGACAAAGAAAGAGAGAGAGACAAGAGAGAGAGAAAAGAGAGAAAGACAAAGAG
>FLMG01003078.1:9239-24653 GCA_900088475.1 Hyphochytrium catenoides | reverse complement strand
CTCTCTCTCTCTCTCTCTCTCTCTCTCGCTGTGTCTGTCTCTATCTTCTTTGCCCTGTCTGCTTTCCTTGCATGTAGACCTATCCCAAGCTGTTCTTTGAACATATTAACACGCCCTTCCTCGTCGTTATTTATTCGTCTTGATCTGGAGGATGCCTCGTTATGACTATCTCTTGTCTGCCTCGCTCTCTGCTGCAGTTGCCTCTACTTTCCTTTGCGGTCTTCAAACTCCTTTTCAGTCCATCATCAGTGCACTGACCCTCTCAGTTCCTCTCTCTCTGTCCCGATCTCTCTCTGTTCCCTCCTTCTCCCTTTCTCTGTTTCTCTCTGTCTGTTTCTCTCTGTCTCTCTCTCTTCTCCTTTTCTCGCCCTCGTTCTGTTCTCTTGTCTGTCCCTCTCTTCCTCTTCTCCCTTCTTCCTCTCTCGTACGTCAGGGGTATGGCAGACAGGTGCCGCCGGCCTGGAAATGTCTGTCAGGAAGATGACTCCTGAAGGTTTCAAAAGAGAAGAGCTCTGCAGCTCTCCCTTCGCTATCACAGGTGCCTATTAAAACTTATCCGTGTCGTCATCTCTATGATTTAGGATCTAATTAATCTACTCTTCCTCCCTCTCCTTCTCTTCCTCTCCCTGCCCTTCCTTGCCCTTCTCTGCCCTTTCTCTCTCTCTCTCTCTCTCTCCCCCCCCCACACACACACAACCTCCATGTACTCTCTCTCTCTTTCTCTCTCTCACTCTCTCTCTCTCTTTCTCTCTCTCCCTTCTCTCTCTCCCGGAACCCGTTAGACTATCGCTTGAATGGCGAATTCGGCGGTGAGAAGTCTTTCTCTCTCTTGCGAAAGCGTCTCATTGCTCGGGGACTCGCTGTCATTGTGGACTTTGTGCCCAACCACGTGGCGCGGGACCATGTGTGGACCAAAGAAAGGCCAGAGTTCCTTATGCAGGGAGATAAGGTCAGGTCGACTCTTGTACTCTTCCATTTTCTTCCTCCTTTTCTCACTCGCTGCCTCTCTGTCCCACTTCGGGCGCTTTGCTCTCTCGATACCTTTCTCCTCTTCGCTTCATTGCAGATAGCCCTTGTTGGTCTATCTCTCCCTCCTTCTCTCTCGACCTCTCTCTCGTACCTTGCTATATCTGGCTTTCTTCCTCTTCTTCATCAGCCTGTTTGTGACCTTCTTTCCGCTGCTGATGCGCAGTTAAGTTCAACCTTTTCGTCACCTTTGCCCTCTACCTTTCTCTCTCTCATCTCATGAAACTGAAAGGCTCTGTACTCTTCAGGACTGGCTGAAGAGAGAGCCTCACAATTTCTATGAGGCGGAAGGCAAAGTGTTCGCGCATGGAAAAGACCCTTTTTTCGACGGCTGGTCTGACACAGCACAGGTCTCACTCTCTCTTGCAAAGTCTCACGTACCGCTCTCTCGCATTTTATCTCTCTTTCTTCCTTCTTCTCTCTCTGCGCTCCTCTGTTTTTGTATCTCTCTCTCTCTGCTCTCTCTCTCTCTCTCTCTCATTCTTCTCCCGTGTTTTTTCCTCTTACGACGGTCTGGGAAACAAAGATCTTCTAAACGCTGTGTATCGCCGAGTCATTGGACTCTTTTCTCTCTCATCTGCCTCCCTTCTTTTTCTATAGCACTCTATAAAGTATACTGACGTTCCAACTCTCTCCTAATCTTTCTCCCTCCCGCGTCAGCTGAACTACTACGATCCAGAGCTACGTAAAGAGGTAACCGCTATCCTGCCTCATTCCTCTTCCTTCTTCTTACCAATCTCTTGCTCGACGTACCCTGTTCTCCTTGGCCTCTCTATCTTTCATGCTCATATCTCAAGCAACCTTGACCACCTTTGGCCCTTTCCGAGCAGAATCACTTTACCTTCCAATAAAGTTTCCCCGAAATGCTGTGCGATTCTCTGACCTGATGTGCCAGGAAGCAAATTCCTCATGCTAACATACGCTTGCTTTCTTGTTTCTGCTTCTCTTTCTCTCTCGTCTTGTCTCTCCCGTCCTCTTTGCTCTCGTTTGCCTTAACTCCACCTCCTGGTTCCAGCTCCAGAGAGTGCTGGTAGCAATTGCAGGATTAGCGGACGGTGTGCGATGCGACATGGCGATGCTAGTTCTCAATGATATCTTTGACAGAACGTGGAGTAAGGCTGGGGCGGTCTCTCTCTCTCTCTCTCTCTCTCTCTTTTTCTCTCTCTTTCTCTTTTCTCTCTCTGTGTTTCTTTGTCTGTATCTCCAAAGGAACAAGGGCCTCACTTCTATGCAATCTTATTCTTCTGCGGCGTTTGATTGTTCTAAGCGTCGTCTCTGGTGTCTGTTTCTTTCTCTCATTCTCCAGTCCTTCCGCCTTCAGTTCTCTCACTTTTTCTCTTTCGACTATGCTTCAGAGCAACTACGGCCGACGAACCTTCCTGAGAAGCTTGGGGAATTCTGGCCTGAAGCTATCCAGAAAGTCAAGAAAGCTAACCCGGACTTTATTTTTATGGCAGAGGTAATCGGCGCAGCCGACCTGTGATCGAGAGTGTTGCAGGACGATGACTCCTATGGTTTATAGTGCATAAGAGAAGGGGTAGCGTGCTAGACACTGCCTAGTCTATAGACTATGCCAAAGATGAGAAGGACTCGGGATAGGTCAAGGGACAAAGATACTAACACTCGCTTACAATCAGGTATACTGGGACATGGAGCACAAGCTTCAAACGCTGGGATTTGACTTCACCTACGACAAGCGGCTCTACGACCGGCTCAAAAGTGGCCCGGCAGAGGAAGTAACAGGGCATCTGAGGGCGGACATGGCATTTCAGGTGTCCTTTCTCTCTTCTTCTCTTCCTTTCAGCCTTGCCCTTCCGTAGGAAGAATAATGTCTCCCCTCCCTTAAGAGTTAACCATCTTTGAAGGGAAATGCGAACAACATCTAGCTGCTGCTCTTGTTCTGTCCTTCACATCTTCCTACAATGGATTCTCCGCTATTCTCGTCATTTATTTTCTCTTGTTCCCTTGTGCTCACTACTGCTCCCCAAACAATAGGAAAAGTCAGTCCGCTTTCTAGAGAATCATGACGAACATCGAGCAGCCGCAGAGTTCCCGGACCTTAAGCGACACACAGCGGCCCTGACAATCTGCTACACGTCCCCAGGTCTCAGATTCTTCCATCAAGGACAACTGCAGGTCAAGACAAAAATTCCTCTTCTCTGTTTGCGTTTCTTAATTTCTCTCACATGCGCTCTTGACCATTGAGTAGGGCGGAAACAATCTCTACTTTCTAACTTCTGCATTACCAAGTTCATTGATGATTACTCTCCTCTTTCGATCTCTCAACCATGAGAGTAGTGGAAGGGCCAAGGCATGGAGCTCTACCTCCCACTCAGTGCTCCATACTCCTCCTTCTCTTGCCTTCCCCTATTTAGGGACGGAAGTCCTTTCTCTCGATGCATGTGGCTCAGAGGCGGGAGGAGCCCATGGATGAGCAGGTGCTAGGGAAATACCTGCAGCTGCTCAAACAAGTCCTGCCCCGGCCAGAGCTACGAACAGGGTAAGGCTGTGACGTCCATGGTCGGACAAGGACCGGCCTCTACGTCATCACTTATTTGTGCTCTCTCTCGCTTTCTCTGCTCTATCTCTCTATCTCTTCTCTCATTTCGCATGTGCCTCGACGTTGCTACCCACAAAAGTCCCTCTTGATATTGCAAGCACCAACGGAACCACTCATTTTGCAGAATGTTTGCCTCTTCTCTCTTGCCTCGTCTCTCTCTTCTCTTTCTCATGCCCGTCTCTCTTTCACTTCTATACGTCCTTTGCCAGAACTTTACAACTGCTGGAAACGACCGCTTCGAAGGACGGAAGTTCTTCTTTTAGGTCGCTTATAGCGAGACTCGCCATCAAGGAAGAGAATGGCAGCAAGAGAGAGACCAAGGTAAGAAAGACTGGAAGTGGACGGCAAGATAGAAGTGAGAGAAAGAGCGGGAGTAGAAGATTGGCGACACGGATGTAGCGGAGACCGAGAGAGTGAGTGGAGAGAGAAAAAGAAAGAAAGAGAGAGAGAGAGGAGAGAGAGAGAAAGAGAGTGATAAGAGAGCAACAAAAGAGGAAGATAGTCAAAGAAGTGGTTTAGAGGAAAAGGGGTAGAATGTCCAGAGACTCTAGACCAAAAGACTCTTTTATGTTCCCCTCTGTGGGCGAGGTGGCCTAACATTATACGCCTCAGGCATCAGAGGTCAGCTCCGGGACCCTCATCCTGGTGAACTATTCCGAGCATGACACCCATGGGCATGTCAGACTTCCCGCGAAGTTTCTCTCACAGCTGACACAAAGAGGCTGCAGGTGCGTCGGTTTCTTATCTCCTCTCTCTCTCTCTCTCTCTCTCCCTTTCCACATCATTGTCTTAGTCTCTCTCTCCAACCCCACCTTGTCTTCGGTGCTCTCTCTCCATACTGGTCTTTTGCTGTCAAGTATCTCCTCTGCTCCACGTCGTATCAGCAGGCTTTGACTCCTTAGTCTCTCTCTCTCTCACCTTCCTGCTCAAACACTATCTCTTTCCCCGATTCCTTCTGGTTACCATCTTTGCAGCTCTATCATCCTGCACGACATCTATGGGGGGCCGACCTATATTCGACCGCTGGACAAGACGATGGATGAGGAAGGCTGCTGGTTCCGTCTCGCTCCTTGGGAAAGCCTTGTCTTCGAACTGCTTGAAAGACGAAGCACCGAACTCTAACAAGTCGTCGGGAATGGGCAGCGAACGACGGAGAGACAGACAGAGAGAAAGAGACCCAAAGAGGGCGATCTCTTCACATGTAGATAGGGAGAGTGATTGACAAGCAGGTAATCCTAGCGGATGGAAGAGCGAAGAGGAGAGAGAGAGGAAGCAAGCGCAAGTACGCGCACGTATGCCGAGAGTGCGCGCGCGAGAGAGAGAGAGAGAGAGAGTGCAGAAGGGCCTGACAAGCCGCAACGGACCAAGGAATTCGAGGGCGAGCAGAGAGCAGAGAGAGAGACACAAGGGGTTGTGGGAAACAGTGATTCTTGCTGAATATACCATTGGAACTTTCTGACAATGAACTTACCGAAGTTAAGGGCAGGTGCCTGTTCACCAAAATAGCAACATGGGCTCACCTCCTCCATAGTCAACAATGAAAATGATAGGATAACCATGATAGGATAACCGTAAATAGCAATCAATTGCCGAAGGTTAAAATTGGTACAACTGTAACCTTCCAGCCAAATCCAGAGGTCGTTAGCGGCTATCAGTGCGTTTGAGGTTCCTCCCTTCCCCCAGCAGTCTAGAAAGGGCATACGCTGTCTGTCTCTCTCTCTCTTTCTCTTTTTCTCTCTCTCTTCTTCTCTCTCTCCCTTTCTCTCTCTCTCTCTCTCTCTCTCTCTCTCACATCTCTCTCTCTCTCTCTCCTCCTCCTCTCTCCCGCCTCTCTGTCTATCTTCTGTCAGATTCTATCAAACCGAAGTCCCTGTTGAAGCTTGAATGAAGCATCTTGTCCTTTGACTGTCTGTCTCTCGGACTGTCTCGGGCTCGTAATAACACATCCTGAACGGGAGGGCATCGGGAAAGAAGGGAGGAGTGCACCAGCAGTGGGCACCAGAGAGGAGTGTGAGATCAAGCAGCGGGGAAAGGAGAAGCTCTGTGTGTGTGTGAGAGAGAGAGGCGCTAGGTTATGTCTCTCCGCTCAGCATCGACTTGCCGCCGCAGCTCTCTGGACAAAGATACACGACCAATCTTGTTCGTCCCTGCACCAGGTGGCTGAAGTAGTGCAGACAAAGGCGAATGAAAAGATAGAGCAAGGTTGAAGAGAGAGAGAGACAGAGAGACATTGAGACACACAGCGAGACCGAGACAGAGAGAGAGACCTAAAGTGTGCTGGACGCAAGCCGTCTGTCCTCCCTTCATTAGCAACAGAGGAAGTCATGCCTCCAAAGAAGGAGAAGAAGCCGACCGCGCCAGGTAGGAAGGACGACGACTCTTACCTTTCTCCTCTCACTCTCCCAACCTTTCTCCTTCCTGAGAAAACTTCAGATCTTCCCGCCGCTTGATGGGAATGGTCTGCCTTCCTCTCGTCTTTCTCTCCCTACGCTCCTGACTTATTGACATTGATTCATGGTCTTCTCTCTCTCTCTTCTCTCTCTCTCTGTCACACAGTTCCACACCCTCCTCACCTCTTCTACCTTTGTCTTCCCCCCTCTCTCTCTTCTCTCTCGGTATTTGTTGCGCCTCTCTCTCTTCCCTCCCCTTCCCCCCTCATCAACTCTTTTGACACCTTTCCGGCTCCAACATCTCTCTTATCTCTTTCGATCTTGACCCTTTCTCTCTCTCAGATGGCGTTCAGGACCCAGCGCTGAAAGCTCTGGTGGCTGCTCATCTCCCCGACCTGGACAACTCATCAGCAGATGTCAAAGCTCTGCTGAGCGCCGTCGACAAGCTGCTTCTCCGCATGAAGACAGGTCTGCGTGTCTCTCTCCTCTTCTTTGATTGTATATCTGTCGCCCCCTATCTCTGTGGCTCCTCCCTAGTATCATTAGGCTCTCTCTCTCTCTCTCTTTTCATCTCCCTAAGGAGCCCATCCCCCTTCTTTCTGCATGCTCTCTCTTATCTTTCTTTCTCTTTTCCCTCATTTCCTCCTTTCTTCCTTGTAATCCTTCTCTCCACGTCTCTACCCTACCATGTTCCCTTCCTTACCTTTGATCATCTTCTCTCGTCTCCCATTTGCCTTCCTGCCTCTCGGGTCAGCAATGTCTGAGCTATCTGTCTCGCCTTGACTACTCATCTCTTTGGCCCTCCTCTCTCCTGCTAGCAATTCTTTCTCTCTCTCTCTCTCATGTCCTCTCCTTCCTGCTTCATTTGACTCCTTATGTCTCTGACGGGGGGCTTCCTACTCCATAGACTCTAGTGGAAGGATTCTGCAGCAGGCAAATCTTCTTGTCGTGAAGCTCGACGGGGACATGAACATTACGCTCTGGAATAACTTTGCCGTCTCAGTAATGGGCTACACACAAGAGGTTAGATATGCTCTCTCTCTTTCTGCCTTTCTCTTCTCACACTCCCTCTTTCTCTCTCTCTCTCTCTCTCTTTCTCTCTTTTGCCGTCCGACTTTCTATGCTTTCCTCTCATCGCTTCACGCTATTTATCCTTCTACTCCATTCTGTTCCTCTCTCAACGCTCTGAGGTCTTCATGTGTTCTTTAAGTTGCAGGGCCAGTCTCTCTCTCTCCGTTCTCTCTCTCTCTCTCCTGTTTTTCTCTTTCGATCTCTTTCCTTCTCCGCTTTTCTGTACAACGTCAACTATCCTGTCTGGCCTTCATCCTTCGCTGGTTGGCGACCTCTGGTTGCCTAGAGATTATTGCAGTGATCATGGAACTCTAATAATGACTTCTCGGACAATGACCATTTCTATGTCTGTTCTGCGCACTTGCATTTCTCTCTTTGCTCTCTCTCTCTCTCTCCTTCTCACTCGCCCTTTCTCTCACACTTCAGGAAATGGTGGGTAAGCCTTTTAATGCTCAACAAATAGTCCCCGAAGACATCTACCAGCACCTGGAGTCGGCTTTCTCTGACTGTCTGGACGGTGGATCACTTGGCAGCTGTGTGGTGCCTTTCACTGCTAAGAATAACGCCGTTCTCTATATGATTGTTAGCGCCTGCGCCCTGTCGGACGACGGAAAGAATAAGGTAAAGGGAGAAGACAGATGACAGCAAAGGAAGCGCGAAGATAAGGAAGGGTATTGGGACCAATGATCCTGGTATCCTCGCATAGCTTTGGAAGACAGAGAGCTAGAGACAAAGATAAATGTTAGAGATGACGAACGACAACGAAAGAGAAGTGGAAAGCGAGAGAATTATACTGCCTCTTTCTATTTTATCCCTTGCCATGCAAAGTGGCTGACTCTGGTCATCCAACGCTGTGCATGCTGCCCATCATGCCAGTGTCCAAGACTTCGCTATCCACCGCTCCCATTCACCTGTTTTGTTTAAACGTCGCATTCACTCTCTCCCTCCACTCCCGTTCAGATTTTGCTGATGGCTCATGACGTAACCTTCGGCGTGGATGTGTCCTATGATGACTCTGGGAACACAACCTCCTCCATGGAGTTCAATAGGATGCTGCTCAGAGCTTCAGAAGATGGAACAATAGGTAAGCATCTAGGGACACAGGAAGGAGGAGCGGGCTCACGGGAGAGGAGCAAAGAGAATAACGATAGGCAAGGAGAGCCAAGAGACCATGCTAGATGAGATCAAATGCCCTATGACGAAGACACATGCTTGGAAGGACGCAAACATTAGAGCGTAAAGGACGATGGGAAGGAGAAGCCCTAGCCAAAAGAGTAACCGACTGTAGAGAGGGGATGATCCCACGGATAGGATAAGAGATGAAGTCAGACAGAGACTCTACGAGGATGGTAGAGGGTGTAAGGCGGTCACCATCGCTGAAACTCGAATGTATCATCGCCCAGATGAAGACTCGGCTCCCACGCCTGCCAGAGAGAAGGATGCACATCAAAAGAAAAGCTATGTCAAGATCCCTGGCTGGGATCTGGGGGACGACTATGTCGTGGACCAAGGTTTGCTAACGCCCTTCCTTTGTGTCTTTAGCTACGTTCTATCTTTCCACCGCTGGGGATGCCTCACAAAGTTCTTTATCCACTATCATCAAAATCTCACTGGCATACGTATCGCGTCTGTCTTTGCGCTCCTCCGTCTACTAATGCGGGTGGTTGCCATGACCTTTTCCACTCCTCAGGGAGAGGCTTTCTCTCCCGGCCAAGATATCATCTCGAACTCCTCTGACCCCTTCTTACCTTCTCTCTTCTGTACCATCCATGTGTGTGCCCGCAGTATTGGGGCAGGGATCCTACGGCCAGGTGGTACGAGCCAAGCACCTTCCAACAGGAGAAGTTGTGGCCATCAAGCGCATCAACAACGTCTTTGCAGACCCCATTGACGCGAAGAGAATATTAAGGGAGATCTGCATCCTTAGGCAACTCAAGCATCCCAATATTATTCAGGTGAGGAGTGGCCTCTCTTCTTGGGCTATTTTATCCTTGCTTGCTATTCCCGTCATGGACTCTCTGCTTCTCCTCTGAAGAGGTCGTTGCGCATCGTCACGCTTCTTCTCCCAGATCAAAGACATAATTCCCCCGAAGACTCTAAACAATTTCAAAGACCTGCACATAGTCTTCGAATATCTGCCTACGGTAAGGAGCCCCGACTATCTGTCTTTTGGTGCCAACCGGAACTTCCATGGTCGCATCTCCGTTATCTGTTGGCTTGAGCCTTCGTCTTGATCAGCACAATGTTGTCTACTGCTGACACTACCGTTGTACGCTTCTTTACTTTCCTCATGGCCTCTTTCCCTCCCTGTTCACTTACTCTGGACATGACGTCCCTTCAACTTTTCTGGTCCTGCTGCAGGATCTGGAGAAGCTGCTTCACTCTCCTCAATTTTTAACAGCCGAGCACTTGCGGTGGCTTCTCCTGGACCTCCTAAAGGTAAGTTTTAGCTTCTAGGAGCACCTGGCGGTCTCTTTGGATCAACCTCATCGTTGAAGAGCCAGAAATGGTGCTTGCTCAAGTGCAGCGAAGCGTCTCTTTCCAGCTTTGTGTTCAAGGCTTCCGGGTCTCTCGACCCATTTTTCGTTCCTCTCACTTCTTTTTAAATCTCTCCTTTGTCCAAGTCAGGTGTATGTCTTATTATGCAACCCCTCTCTTATTCTTGCTCTCTCACCTTCCTTCTTTTTGCCGGCTCGCAAACAGGCCTTGAAGTACTTGCATAGCACGAACATCGTTCACCGAGACCTGAAGCCAGCGAACGTTTTGCTCAATCTCTCTCCGGTGGCCATCAAGATCTGTGACTTTGGACTAGCAAGAGGACTGGACTCTAAAGGTAGGGCAACGCAGGGAAATCAGGACTGGGCTCTGTCTGCGATGCCATCATTCGTGGATCCTGTGCGTCCACTCTTGCCCGTAACTGGCACTTCAGGACGACTCTATGTCGTCTTCTGCTCTGCTATTTAGGTCGTCTGAAGAATCATCTCTACCTCTGTTCATCTGCATGCCCCTTAATCGTTTCCATCATGTTTGGCTGAATCCAGAGACAAGACGTAAGGAAGAACAACGCATGGGCGTGGAGGTGCACCCTCGGACGCCTACCAACAAGCTTCAGAGACAGCTAACAGAGCACGTGGTCACCCGCTGGTACAGAGCTCCAGAAATCATCTTTCGGGACCACAACTACACTACGGAGATAGACGTTTGGTCGGTAAGTCACGAAGCTAGAGCAAGCTTCAGAGAGGCAGATCCCGGCTCTAGCTCTCATTAGAGGAGGGTATAAATTTACAGAGCGATGGGGAAGAGAGGAGGTATGCGGAAAGACCATGGACAGAGAAGCAGGACGAAAGGGAAGATGGAAGGCGAATGGCTGTTGTTAGTCCTTAGTGTGGCAAGGTTGAGAAGAGAGAACTTCGCTGAACTAGGCGGCGTCTCTTTCCCTCTCCCTCTCTCTCTCTCTTCTCTCCCTCATGAATTCCCTAGGTTGGCTGCATATTTGCGGAGTTACTAAGTATGCAAGAGAGCAGCTGCCCCTCGCATTATGATCGCGAACCTCTCTTTCCTGGCGTCTCTTGCTTCCCTCTTTCTCCTGGAGCCTCTTCCCCAGCCCTTCCTCAGGATAGCCGAGACCAACTCAATGTTATTCTGGGTAATGACTACTGATAGTGTAGATGTGCAGCATGTGTTTGACGTTCGTCGTCTTGTCTGAATTTCTCTCCTTCCTTCCGCTCGTACCGTCACATATCTTTTTTCCCTTTTCTTCCTAGACCTGAGTTGAATAATTCTGACGACTTTCACTTCCTTGTGCACCGACAAGAGATGCTACGACTGTCAGGGCGGTGTATTGCATTTTCCTTTTCAAACCTCGTCGACTGGCTTTCCTTGACATGCTGCCTCGCCTCTCCAACGTCTGATGCAGATGTCGTGGGAAGCATGAGCGAGGAGGATATCCAGGATATTGCAGACGAAGATGTTAGGAAGTATCTTAGGGAGATTTCCTACAAGCCAAAGAGGGACTTCCGGTCAATGTACCCAGGTAAAGTTCGAGACCCCCTCTCATATGCTCCCATCCTTTCCTTTGTTCTCTTTCTCTCTCTCTGTCTCTGGTCTCTCTCTCTTTCTTTCTTTCTTTCTTTTCCCCTTCTTGGTTGCTTTTTCTTTTTATCTGCCCCTTTTTTCTCTCTCTTTTTCTTCTTTCGCTCTCTCGGTGGATGACTCCACCAGTTTGAAGAATATATTCGTCATCTTCCACCTCTTGAATCCCCCGTCTACTTCGGCTTACGGTTTTTTGCGGATAATTCTTGGCTGGCCCCTCATCTGCTGACAACTCTTCTCTTTCCATTGACAGGTGCTGAAAAGGAAGCACTTGAGTTGCTGGAGTGGATGCTCCAGATGAATCCAAACAGAAGAGCAAGTATTGACGAGGTAAGAGGGCTAATCAAGCTCTCCTCCCCTCTCTCCTCTCCTACTACTTCTCTGTCGCTTGAGAAGTTCTCTTACTTCTGAGATCTCCGTCTCCCTGCGCAAAGGGCTCTTTGTTAGTTTTCTCTTCCCAACTGTGAGCCGAAGGATCTCTTCGAGATGTGCTCTCTAGCTCTTGATCCTTGGAATTTACAATGTTAGTTCCTGTTGCTGAAGCTGCCTTCATCCTTTGCAGGCATTGAACCACCCATACCTGGCGAGCATTAGGAATTTGGAACAGTTGGAGGAGGACTCGAAGCCTCCAAAACGGATAGTCATAGAGTTTGACGAGGAGAACCTCACGATTCCGCAGATCAGAGACCTTATGCGGGTAAGAAGATCAAGGCCTTTCCTTGGACTGATGAACGATGCTAGCCTTGGTATTCACTTGGCCTGGGATAAGACTTCTTGCCTGTGACCATCACGCCTGCTAACTTTGCTCTGTACACTTTTGCCTTTCAGTCTTTTTATTGACAGCATTGCTCTCACTCGAGATCCCAATTCTTCCTTTCTTACTCTAATCCCCTTGTGTACCGTCGCAGAGAGAGATCCTTTACTTCCACCCGGAGTTGAAGGAAAAGCTGAAGCCTGCCGAGAAGAAAAAGCGAGACAGAGAGGAAGCCGGGCAGACTGAAGCGAGACTAGTTAAAAGCGCAAAGACTGTGACTCCTAGCGACTTTGCATAGCTTGGTGGGCTCTTCCTCTTCGTGATGTTGATACAGCGACGGAGAGAGAAGAGGCAGGAGGATGGAGAGATCGAAGTAGTCAACCTGACCAGTTTCCTATTATTCTACCTTCTTTTGAACTCTAATCGAGAGGCATTTGTTTATCTGCGGGCTGCGGAACGCTACTCTCTCTCTCTCTCTTCTCTTAGCACGGGCTTATAACCCCATGTCTTTTCTAGCCAGGGGTCTCCTTCTCTCTTGGCGCACATTCTCTCGTCCCCGCCCTCATGGCCCCTCTAGCGGTCCAACACATAGATAAGACGCGGATATCGGTGTTGACGGCAATAGCGGGTGAGCGAGATGAGTAGATCAGCACCCGAAGAACCTGGGACACTGTGCGCATCTATTATACTTGAAATTGAGATAGCACCAAAGAGCTATGCTCAAAGGGCCGACTCTCCTAACCCTGCAAGATAAAGGGTGAAACTATGCCGTGTAGGGCCGAGGTGGCCTTCCCCTACAAAATAACAGTTGTACAGCCTAGTATCAGCCACGCCACAGCTCAGAAGCAAGAGAGGAGAGGAGAGATGTGGGATACGCCTTATGGAGACAGAAGTTAATGATCCAGGAGCGCACAATGCCTTCGAGCGGGGTCCCCTAGACGATAACAAAGGCCTACGACCCCTCCGGTCTCCTAACGCTGATGGAGGTCGTTCTCTCTAATAAATGCTTCGCCAAAAGCTGCTGTATCTCTTCGCTGGTGTCCAAGACCGCAGGAGCTTCGCCTTGATTATCCGCAACTGATGGATCTGCCCCAGCTTCCAGCTACAGAAGGTAATAATGAGATTGGCACAGGATCGGCAGACGAAAAGCTTAGTATGTCAGGAGATCCCAACTGTTAAGAAGAAGCTTGCATATTGCATACTGAGGGTGCCAAGAAAGGCTGACAAGTCAAGAGACCGCAGTGCAGTAGCAAAAGCGGCAAGGCCCATCTCATAGTGAGTAAGGTAAGCATCTTAAGCTTCCGATAAGTTGCAAGTTGCAAGAAGAAGAACGCGAGGTAAGAAACAGTGAACAGGGTCAACCCAGTGAGCAGGAGCACAGCAGCAGACCAACAATCACATACCAGGAGTTCAACGATGTCTGGATATTCGCAGTTCACAGCATAATATAACGGCGTCATGCCTTCTCCGTCCTACAGGTTACGATTAAAACTCGATTCCATAGCAAGAGAACGGCAACGGGGTGACAGCGCAAAAGCTACCTTCACATCGATCTGAGCTCCTCTTCCTAACAAGCATTTCACCAAATCTGTCATTTGTCGGTCCACAGCCCAGTGGAGGGGCGTCCTGCCTCCAACATCCTGCATGGAGGGGCCGATCAGTGTTGCCTCGCTTGCACTAAATCCTCTTTTCTCTATCTGACCGTCTCTCGTACCTGACTGTCAATATCGACGCCAGAGTCCAAGCACTGCAGCACCTACAGAATCTCTTAGAGGTACGCGAGGCCGCAGGATGGTGGAACTCTAGATGCCCATAGACTCATTCGCTCTCTCAATCTCACCCCTCCTTTGTCGCCGTCAATAAAGATCTCTCCTGCCAAAGCTTCGCTTCTATATGCTTCGTTACGATTGGACCTTTTGTCGTCACCCATCCCTCTTCTATCGGCTCCAGCAACGCAAGCAAATAGATATGCATACCCTCTACTGCCGCTTAATCCTTGAATCGTCTCGATATCTCTTCATAAACAGCTAGTATATATACACTCCTACTCTTCCAAATGTTGCGTCCACCCTTTAGCTTTCATACCTTATCCATATCACCTACGCTCGCGTGATGGAAGATATCATCAATGATTTCCCAGTCCCGAGGGTCATCACTGCACAGTGCCAATGGAGATCCAGTAGGCATAAATTTAGCAAACTCTTTTTGTCCTCCTTTGCACTGACCGCGGGCTTACCTGACTTGAGGGAGACTGACTGACATGCCTAAGCCCTCTCCACCCTTGCTCTCCGGCCGTGTTTGGCCTTGCTTCCCCTTACTTGGCTGCTCAGAAAGTTCTGCAACTAACGCCGCGTACGCGGACTGGGCTTCTTGGCATGGCATGCCAGATAACTCCTTCCAAGCATCCCTGCATGACGTTCAAACAATAGCACGGTCAATCAATGTTCCTCTCAGGCGTCCCTGCATGATGTCAAACAACGAGCATTGAATAGATAACTGAAAGAAAGGAAAATAAACAAATGACGGATAAGAAGGAATGCGAAGGCAGATACGAACCGAAAGGAGCAATCGAAGAATGAAGGTAAGGGGCAGCGAAGTTGACCATTTTGCAACTGCAACCATATCCCAGAAGGCAGGCTTCTCTGTAGCGCAGTCTCCGACCGTTCCCTGCTTGTAGAGCCCGTAGAGACACAGTTTCTGCACTCATACGCTCTTAACTTTCAATTAACGAATTGCATTCGAAGAGCCCTTACCATGGAGTCCGGGATGTTAAGCGACCGACTGCGGGTAACTGCTTCGTCAAACTTTTTCTGCAAATCAGGATCTGAAGCTTCCTCCGTCCTCCTAGCATCAAGACCCTAGCACAGACGAGTGGCCAATGAAGAGGTTAATGCCCATATGCCTCGAGTCCTCTCAAAACGCTCTCTCCAACTCCGGAAACGCGATTCTCACGACAGACAGCTCTTACCTTTCTCTTTCTTCTGGTGCTAGTCCGCCCGCCATGCTCTGCAAGTATATATTGTAAGGTCCCGGCATCTGGTACGTATTCCTATTTGCTTACCTTTTGTTGAGAGGTAATGCTGAAGACCGTACAAGATGGCCCCAACCGCCACAGCAGCAGAGACTCCAACAGCTAGCTTCATCTCACTGTCATAGCCTTGCCCTGCTGTCTTTATAATTAGTGCAAGAAGAGCCAAAGCGTCTTTATCCTCTTCACTTCCTTGCTGGCATGCAGAGAGCGCAAATGGCCGATGAAAAAGCTTCAGAAATGGAGGCGAAAAGAGATCGATTTTCTCTTTTGAGACTGCGCCTTTCTGTGGAAATAAATTCTCTCTGTTCCTTTGCTCTCCCTGTTGTACCTCCCTCTCGCACCGAACAGCCTCTGTCGGTCCACAACGCACAAGCCATAGTGCCGTTATATTTAGCCGGTAACGCTAAGTAGGTAGGTACAGGGACTGATTCTGTCTTTGTGGAATTGTGTGTAATTGACTTGATAACCTCGTATCTCGTGCAGGTCCTCA
>FLMG01003070.1:0-22792 GCA_900088475.1 Hyphochytrium catenoides | reverse complement strand
ATCAGAAATACATGGCGTAGAGCGGGCTGGTGATGGGAGAGGAAGGGAAGGCCGTTACATGGCGGGATGGACGAAACAGTCCCATCCCCAAGGGCCATCACGTTGCCAGTGCTTATTCCTCTTCTGCAGTATTTATTTGCGGCAGCGAGCGCCAGCCCTTGCTCTGGTTGTTGGGCTGCTGGTGCTGGTGCTGGGGGTGCCGCTGCTTTAGCTTTACTTACAGATACAGTTGCGTCCTCTGCTTCTTGGCATTCATGAAAGAAGAAGGAGGAAGACGAGAGGCGGCGGAGGAACAAGTACGAGGAGGAGGGGCGAAGGTGCAATGAGATTGTCGACGCCATCAGCGTTCGAGACAACAGACATTATGGGCGAGAGGAGTGAAAATGATGTGGTGGTGATAGCTTAGTGCGGGTGAGAAGGGCTGGCTGGTGTGGCAGGTGTAAGAAACCGCAATGCTACCCATGCTTGAGTAGTGATGTTGTGCAGCAAACGACAGAAAGTAGAGTGATCATAAGAGAGAGATGAGGCAAGACTTGGTTTGCTTTGCAGATGCTGCTTCTGCTAGCGAGAAGAGGCAGAGTGACATTAAAAATACACTGTAGTACATAGAGACACGCGGAAAGCCAAGAACGGAAGAAGATGGCGCTTTGCTATCATGATTGAGGTGCAGTCTCGTCACCACTTGTTTTTTTGCGTAGTGGAAAGGGTCACGCTGCGGTTGGTCGATATAGTTTGTCTTCCCTCTCTGCTGCTCACCTTCTTTGGCTTCGTTGGCTATTCTATTACAGTTCAATCTTTCTTCCGTTCACTTTCACGAGTACGCGAAAAGCTTCGATCTTCTCATTCTTCATCATGACGGAGCCCGCACTTCTCTCGACTCTTGTCTGACGCCTTCTTTGGGCAACCCAGAAGGGATACTTGATCCCATGGAAGGTCATTGTTCTATCGATAGTCATCCTGGCGCTTAGTAGCTCAGTTACCTTCATCAATTAGCTCTTACTTCCTCGCCAACTAGAATAACAATTCGGGTTTGACGAGATTCTTGCTTGGACTGGCGAGAGGTTGTTAGGTCTTATTCAGCTCTTCCAGGCCACATCTAAGAATGTTAGGACGTAGACGTCGCGAGCATATACGAGGGAATTATGGCTGGCAAGTGCTTCTCGGGGTGCTAGTTGTTCAGAGCCAGAACCCAAGCTTTCTTCGGGGGGTGCAGGCCGATCGCCCGCGGTCAGTTCCCACGAGTTGTACTACAAGTTTTGACTGCCCAGCGTACTTTAGCTGCTATGAGTCAGCATTGATTAACCAGGAAGCAGTCGAGACGCGGAAGAACACCTGTCAGTGCTCGGCCTTCTTTGGCTATGAGGGTTCAAGCTGCGACGAGAGAACCACGGTAGGAAAAGAGATCTATGTGGTCACATCATTATGATCTTTTTTCTAACAAGAGTGGCAACCTTGTTCGTATCTTCGACATTATTAGGCCACTTGGATCGGCATCATTGCCGCTCTAATATCAGTGGCTCTGATGTTCTCTCTATGCACCACCAACGTCCTTATTCTAGTCAGCTCTGTTAAGGAAGGGACATTTGTCTACAGTGACAGAGACAAACTCCTTATAGTGAACCTCGTGGGAAGTTTACTCGGCGTCTTGGGTAACTTTATATTCTTTCTAGCTGCGGTAGGAATTGATAAGTCCTTCTTCTGGACTGACAGCGGTAAGTGACCAATCCTTCATTGTCTCCGCTCTCCAGCCTCTCTCGCCTGACTTCCATTTTATTCCCAGTACGCCCAATAGTGATGACCCTCCATGGGTTCAGCATGATCTTCGCTGACCTTACCATCGTCCTGGCATGGGTCCACATCGCGGCCTCCAGTAGGGCAATGGCGAAGCTCAACCGCGAGAGGCTGGATAAGAGCAAATTCTTGATGTATGCCGTCGCGGTAGTATTTTGTATCACCTATGCGGTGACTGAACTCACAGGTATGCGACCCGCCGCTCCCTTACAATTGTCTCTGCTTCTTCTCTCCTATAGAGACGAGCTTGACGTGCTCACCATGTTTTCCTTTCAAATCCGCTGCCTCTTCTCCTCATCTCTCGGACATCCAAACTCCAACATCACCCAAGGACAAAGACTTATAGCAGGAATTATCATTATATTCACAATGGGTGGCTTGTCAGCCAGCGTCTTCTTCGCCGGCAGGAGGTTAATCGAGATATTGCGAGAAGCTGACAACAACAAAGGAGGAGAAGCGAAAGTCAGAACAAGCAAGCGCGTGGGAGTCGCTCCTTCATCCGTTGTATCAGCAAGTGCTATTAGTGCTGTCTCTGGTTCGTCTCAGACATCATGGCAGGCTGCGCGTATCCGTATAGACGGGTATAGCAAGAAGATTTGCTATACCCATATCCCATACATCTTCTGCTACATTGTCTTTCTTGCGACGGAAACCGTTAGTGAAGCTAGCGTCATACCGTTCCTGGCCCTCCTATGTGGCCAACTGACACTTTCAATGTTTCGTCTGGTTATCGTGGACTACTGTCGGACAGTGACGGCGTTGCCCAAGAGGTCTAAAGCGACAGCCAGTGTGACGGCCTTCGACGACGAGACAAGTAGAGGCTACGCAGCTGAGAGTGCACAATCCAACGGTCGGACTGCAGAACTGAGCAATAAGCAACCGGCGTCTCGGAAGCGTCATAGCAGTCACGACGAAACTCACAACAGTAACCGCCTAGAGGCGGCTACGAAGCGCGTCATTCCAGAGGGCAATGAAAAGCGCAAGTCATCGAGTACAGCTTCTCAGCCAGGATTTGATGATAGAATGAAGACAGAGTTAGCACCCAGCGTTGCAGCAGCGGCACGATCAGCCAGCAAGGACTCTTCCTCTCCTGGTTCGACGGCTCAGCCGGTGTTACTGCCACCGAAGGCTAACGTACCTCTTGGCCATACTTCAGCAGATCCAGCCACGAAAGAGCTTGATTATAGCAGTGAGAACGACCAAATTCTATCAGCCGGCACCGCTGCGGCTGGTCACGAAGTGCAAAGAAATGCTAAAGTCGGCATTAATGACGACCCCATGGAAGGATAATGTCAACGACCAGATAACAATGTAGCCAGACCAATAAATAAACTACAGTTTTTGGCTCTTTACGACGTCATTTGAAGCGACCTCGGCCTTCCGCTTTAGCCCAGCCTCTTGCACCTGCACAGGGTTACCCAGTGGACCTGACTTCTTCTTGATCTGAACCATGTTGACATGGTTGATGCTAGAACTGGCCGATGCAGACGCTTGAGAGCCATTGGTGCTGATAGGCTTTTCCTGAAAGGGATTGGCGGTGGAACTGCTCTGTCCAAAGCCAATTGACGTGGTCCCTGCTGATGTGCTTTCTTCCCGCCAGTTACTAAGAACGTCTTGAACCTTTTCTCTCAGCTCAGTGTGGATGCTAATGAGATCGATGACATCGGCATTCTCTGCAGACGCAGCCGGCTGTAAAAAAGTAACGCATTTAGCTTGGCTTCCAGACGGTCTGTTCTAAATTTGGGAGTTCGATACCTTCGAAACTTCCATCAGGAGACGCGAGAAGTCATCACTATCAGCATTTTCTTGGTCCACTCTCTTCATAGGATCTGCTTTCTGCTTGCCGTTCTTGGAAGGGCCAGATGCTAGACAATGCTCCATTAGCATGAACAGTCTCGTGCACCCACCGCACTAATGCCACACAATTCGCGCTATCACCACCAACGAAGTGTCTTAAGTCAGAATGTCGCTTACATCTAGTCTTTTGTATGATGAGGGCGCTCAGACCACGCCTTTCTGCCAGCTCCTTAATAACCTTTGCCATTTCGAGTTCAGCCTGTCTGTAATGCTTCAGAGCCTCCAGCTTGTGATCTGGCTTTTCCTCGGTTGGTTCTTGATACAAGTATGCCGTTCCAATCGAGCAGTGAACGTCAGCGATGGCACGATGGTTCTTTTCCCTAGCGGTTTCACGGATCGCGAGGCACTTTTTATAGTCCTCAATAGCAGCTCCGAAGTTCCCTTAAAAAGGAGGCAACAATGAAACGGCATAAACTCTATGAAGATGCGGCATAAATTGTATGAAATGCTTCCTAACAGAGGGTCAACGCTCACTTACCTCCTTCCATGCTCAGGTCTCCCAGGCGAAGATAAACAAAAGTGAGCTCCTCATCCACATCCTTTGAGGTAAAGACTTAGCAGTTTGTGTGGTGCAAGTGTATACACATGTGAGGAACTTACAGGGCCAGCGTAGCGGCATAGGATAACTCTAGCCACTTCCAACATCTCCCAGGCGAGCTCTAGATCGTCCTGAGCAGAAGATCCAGTAGGATTCTTGGCATCAGTGCCGTTCTCCTCTGTGCCCTCGTCTCCCTTCTCGACTGTGTCCTCCGCAAGTGCTTCTTTAGAACCAGCCACTGCCCCAAGGTTCTCTTCAAATCTAGCCTTAGACAGTCAATGGTGTGCACAACGTGTAACTTAGCTCACCTTTATTCTGATTAACATCTTCTTTGGACTCGACCTTTGCGACAGCGTCACCAAAGAGGTCTGCTGATGCCTGGAGTGATTTTTAGTGTTCAACTTTGCTGGGAGCCCTTTTGGTGTGAGTGGTACCTCCGCCTTTGCAAGCAGTGCATTGCCATACTCCACATAAAACGGGGCCGCCTCAAGGCTTTCGGCATCATGTTGCTCAATACTAATGACAAAGCAGTGGTTAGCGCTAGTTCATCTGAGAGAAGGTGTCGTCTTAACTTACATGACTTCCAACAAGTTGCCCCAGTAGTCTACTGCTTCATCCAAGCGCTTACTCTTTGATAGGTCACGCCCTCTTTTATACCGAGGGTCGCTTTTCATACGCTGCAGCACTGCAAGTACCAGGATTAGTTTTAGGCCTTGGTTTGTAATATGCCTCGAAGAAGTTTTTGACCTGACGTTTCCATCTGCTCAGTTGTGTTGAGGGATCCCCGACTCTATATCCCTAGGGCGTCACTGATCTTTAGCTCCGGAAGAAAGTCCTTCTTGAAGATCGGGCAGGGATGGGCCGACCACCTCTAACTTTAATCTGCTTGAGACGCTGAGATGTTGTTTGAGGTCTGATCAACTTGATGTTGATGAATGTCCGTGCTTCCTTCGTTGGCATTCATTCATCCAGGAGGAGGCTATCTCCACATCATCTTGGCACTTGGCAGGTTGGGACGGCAAACTGATCCTGTGTTTTCAAAGGATCTTGGGGAAAGGTTCGGTTGTTCTAGTATTCTACATCATCATGTACAAGGTTCAGAATCTGGCGATTTCAGCAGAACACCTTCCTGATATGTACGAAAGCCGTCCACAAATTCCCGCCAAGTTCCCGCCAAAAGTTGCCGCTTTGTTCTTCTGTTACGAGCAGTCATCTGCTTGGCCCTCGTCGGTGGCGCTTCTAACGATGGGACCAGGCTGTATAATAAAGTCATAGAAAGATGCGCAAGGAACTCTCGAGATAGAGCTGCCATCAGCCAAGATGCTGCCATGGGCTCGAGTTGCTATCTACAGAGAGGGCAGGGACCTTGTTACATACGGGTGCATTGTCCAAAAGACTAAAAGACTTATGTAGAGACAGCTAATGAGACCATAAATTATTGAGATAGTTCAGCTGTACTGCTGCTATCGGCGACTTCCTGCAGCAAGAAGCTGCCTTCCAGGGCTGGAATGGACGTTCTGTCTTGGTTTCTGCGGGCTTCGAGGTGCAGGAGGCCTTGACCCTCCACCTCTTGAGGGTGGCTCCTTGACGGAGGAGCTTGCTTTTGTGGACTCTGGAGACGAAAGTACGGCTCGGTCTGAGAAGAAGTAGACCATGTTCAGTGGCAATGGTAACCCGCATTGCATAAGAGACTTTCCTACCTTCACTTTCGACCTCATTCTGCTCCTGGCTTGGAGGTGCTTCTATTGAACAGTCATTTATTTTCGCTTGTCCGAGGGCAACGCTTCGACACCTCTGCGCAAAATTCAGCGTGCATAGAGACTCGCTGGCGTTCCATTGAACTGGAGATATGTTGGCGAACATGAGGACCTGGATCATCATGGCAAGTTTTGAGCCTTAACTCTTAAATGTCGCTTGTATTCCTCTACCTTTGAGTTCCCTCCCAAGGAGTCTTGCAGCAAGAATGTTAGCTTAGAGTTTCGGAAGGGAATGTGCTTGGACCCTGATCACACAGCATGCAGTCAGTGTGAGACTACACGACAACCCACACGGGGGAGGGTTCAAAGCTGCACCTGAGCCTAACGCATGTATCACGTCGCCTAGTGCAGAGAGGGACCGGTTAATGTTCTGAGCTTCCTTCAACCTCTGGCCACTGGCGTCAGTCTTAGACACTCTTTCGCTGCCTGGGAAGGGCATGGGGTTTAGGGCCTTGTGGCTTCCGATGAGCAGAGCAGCGGGCTTATAATTACCAGCTAGATCAATGAGATGGAGCTTTCCGACAATTGCCTTTCCACTATCCTTGACTCTGCTCTCAATTTTCACAGTCAACACCAAATGGCTTCTGCTACTGTTAAGCCCGGAGAGGTCCAGATAGACGGAGTCAGTCTCTTCGTACCAAGTGACTCTATTTTAGATGTCGTACCTGTGCTCGTTCGCATTATGGGAGCCGACAGCTCGGTGGGAAAGCCCAAGCTTGACGAGCTTAGTGACCTCGTCCTCTGCAGACACTTCCACTTCTGTTAGGCCCTCTACGAATGGCTGTCCCTTATCCACTCGAATATCCACCTGTCGTATGGCACAATTCAGTTTGCATGATGATGAAGAACTCCTTTGATATCCCTTCACACTGACGTCTCACCTCTTGTTTGGTCTCCTGAAGTAAATCAAACACGGTCTCATTGTATACTTCAAGCATGCTAAGCAGCAAACGGTAATCTGCTCGTTCCGCCTTGGTCCTTTGGTCTCGTTCTGTAAAGAGCAGCTTCAGCGCCCGAATATTGACCCCAGGGTCCATGTCGGAGCCGCTCACTAATTTTTGTAAAGTGCAAGATGCCCTGTTAGTCTCTGCTACAGGTCGAGGCTTGTTGGTACCAGATTGCTGCATTACTCACTGGTGTGGGTCTTCCCTGAACCCGTTTGGCCATAGGCGAATATGCAAACATTATAGCCATCCAGAGCTGATACGACTAAGGGTTTGGTCTCATCGAAGACTTGTGTCTGTCACATAGTATCGTCAGCGCAACAGCTCATTGGCATCATCAATCGACTGTCTAGCTTCCTATGTCTGTTATCGAAAACCCCGTACCTGCGTAGCGGTGGGCTGAAATACCTTGTCGAAGTCAAAGGTATAGCTCTGTCGGCCCTTACTTCCTTGCAAGGGCTTCATTGATAGGCTCTGCGACAAGGACTGGCATCAGTCTAATGGGCACACGATTCCTCTAAAAACCTCTACTGACCTGGTCGTCATACTCCGAGAAGGTCACAACCTCGACGGCTGCGCTTGTGCTCTGAAGCTCAGTCTGCTGCACGGGACGCACTCTGCAGAAAACTCTAATGTTCCCTTGGAGTTCTACAAGTCGATTGTGCAAGACCTTCCGTTTCTCAGCCTCTTCTTTGAGCAGTGCGGCTAGTTCTGGATGAAGCTCTCAGGGTCCGTTAAGCAAGTCGACAATTGAAAGCCTACCTCTCTGTTTGTCTTCTGCTCCTGCCAAGCTAGACTCGAACTCCTTCCTAACATTTTGCCGCTCCTCTGCCCTAGCAGATAATAAAGCCAAAGGAAGGTCTGCCACCTGATCCAAAGGGTGGTTAGGATGGAATAACTAAAATGGGTTATCGAGGCTGCAGTGATATTGCGAGAGACCTGATTACGTAACTTCTGCATCTCTTGCTCAAGTCTCTGCTTATGAACGTTGATATCATTATTGTTCTCCAGTAGTTCCTTCAGCAGCAAATCCTTGCGCTTAATCTGGTCCCGAAGGTCCTCAGCAAGAGTCTCAAACTCTCTCCGCCGTTCTTTGACTTCACTATCGTGAGTGGCTTTCAGATCATCCTGGCTTAGTTCCATCTGTCGGAGTGCACTTCGGAGTGCATCCTTCTCTTTTATGGTCTCCGTGAGCCGCTGACGCAGCTGATGCAACTCAGCGTCAGCCTCATCCCGTAGCTTCTTTATGCCCTCATGGGCTTCCGAACTAGAGGCTGTACTAGCTTGGAGTTTTCGTCTAAGGATATCGTTCTCCTTCCGGGCTACTGCTAATTGCTCCTGGTGTTCCGTGAGACTGGTCTTGGTCTCACTTAGAAGAATTTGCAGCTGGAGCTCACGAACTTAGAACTTGCCCTTGCTGTATGTCAGGTAGAGGCGTAGCAACGTCAATGTCACGTACCGCTTTAAGGTCCTCTCGTACTGTTTGGTGCTGAAGCTTCTCTCCCTCAAGTACAGATAACTCCTTCTCAGCCTTTCGAAGCTGAACCCGGAGAATCTGTGTTTGGTCTTGGTACTCCCTGAGCTGTGGAAACTACTCTCAAAGGGCTGTCGACTCATGGTCATCGGAGGAACGTACCTGATTTAATTGATCCTCGGCCCGTTCAAGCTTCTGTCGGAGATCTGTGCATTCAGTAGCTAGTGCATCCTTGGCAATTTCTTCAGTTGTCAGTTTCTTACAAAGCTCTTCACACCTTCGCTGTAGCTCTAGCAAGCCAGTAGAATGCTGTATCCCACTAGCTTGTTTCTCCTTTGTCAATGCCTTCTCAAGCTTAGAACAGTTCTACATATGAGTCTTTAGCCTCGCCCTGAAAATGTAACTTAGGCTCACTTCCTACCTTCTTCACTGTCTCAAGTTCCCCGTCAAGCTCCTCTATCTCCCGCAACAGGCTCCGCTTTGTCTTGCGGAGCTCAATAACCTCCACCTCCAATTCCCTTTGCATCTCTTCGCCTTTAATATCCAGATTTGCCCTCATCTTAGGAGGACTACTCTGCTTTCCAGTCTGACTCTCAGCTTCTGCAGTATAAACAAGGACTTTCATATCGTCTTGGCTTCCATTAACACAACCTTCTATTAGGGAAACGGAAGAGTGGGCAGAGGTTGCCTTCTCATCAAGCAGTGGAGATGAGATAGATGTGAAGGTGGTTCGGGCAGAAAGCAACCCTTGATCATCGTAGCCAGCACCTCCATATGACAAGGCAGAGGTGATTTCACTGGAGTTGTAGTTTGCAGCATCCGACGAGGTCCACTCTGGAGGCCGTACCATATTGTCCTCAGGAGCATCAACGATTCCATGATTTTCACTCCAAGCATATGCGCCATGATTAGTCCAGTGCCACTGAGCGCGAGATTTTTCTTGCTGAAATAGAGCTAAAAGGCACGTGAGGAAGGGATGCTAGATGTGACGACAGGCTGAAGCGTGCCCAACCTATAAACTCTTTGTCCCGCGGATGTTCCCAGCTGCTTTCTTGTGTATGCTCGTTATAATAGTAAGTATTGCCTTCCGTTGTCTGAACTTGGACCCACCCGGATGGAAGTGGAGCAATCAGAGATTCTTTCGCAATCCATAGATAATCCCGGTCCTGTTTCAACCTTAGTTCGTAGTGCGCGAAATATTAACATCAGGGTAAGACACACCTGATCCGGATCGATTCCGAGATACTTGGCATGCTCTCGGACACCCTGTTCAAAGATGGTTGGATCTAAAGCTGTGTACCCTGTCGGTGACATGGGATAATATGGCGTGCGCGACTGGCCTGGTCCGTCATTGGTATAGCTATAGGTTGTTGTCGTGGGAGAAACCTCGCCTTCAGCTTCTACGTATTCTGGGTCTTCCCCAAAGGCTAACCGCGCCAAAGAACTCGAGCAGTTCATTGCATTTGACACCCGCTTTGAGTTCTGAGAGCGGCTGGATAATTTGTCTGAATGTGTCTTCCTTCCAGGGCTGTCCACCTAACCTCGGAGTCTATTCCCACATAGCTAGGCCTGTAGCTGCCTGGAAGACAGTCACATGCGGCGGTGGGGCCAAGGAGAAATGGTAGACTAAAAAATAGAGAATGCAGGCAAGCGAACCGTCATCACCATCAAAGCGCGGGCACGTCCCAAATATCCTCCTGCTTCCTATGAACTCTACAACAGCAACGATAATAACAGCATTATAAAGGAAGCAGAACTCATCATTGGAAATCATCATTTGGTGTTGATGGTTAGTTACTGCCCATCAAACTGTAACGACTTTTCTGTGGTCTCATTCATTATAAAAGGCCTCACAGTTGCCTTGCATACACTTATTACAGCTCGTACAAAAGTGATCATAGTTCGTTCGAAAGCTAGCTTTCAATGTATCACTTTTCTCTGTCTTGGCCACAGCCCTTAGTATCTCAACGCGGGTACACAAGCTTGAGCTTCAAGTCTGTCCTAGTAGATGCCTGTGCAGTACCTCTGATACTTATCGTACCATCGGGTTGTCCAGTTGTCCAGGGATTGGTCAATAAGACTATGAACAAAGTCTGCACAGGCCCCTGTTTTCCAGCCAGGATGGAATCGTTCTCGAAGTGCTGCTAGCACATTGTCAGGACCTGCTTGTAAGCATGGAAGGTCTTCATTTCCTAATGATAATCGGGCTGATATATAATTCGACGGTGTGAGCGACCAGACTGCTACCCACCTATCGCCATCATCTCCAGTAACAGGACAATTCTCTCCATGTCCTTCCGGGCAGCCAGATAAGCTCTTATGCAGAGCTGACGGAACCTCATAAAAGTAAAAGAACGTGGTCCACCCATGAGTTCCACGAACTCTTCCGTCAGTTTGAAGGGTGCTCGCTCGAAGTTTATATTATTTCCTGAAAGCGATAGCATAAGTGGAGGTTATTCACTTGACGAAAGGGCCATCCTTACCTGGAGTATTAGAGAGAAGGAATCCAAAGTCAATATGAACTATATGACCATCACTCTCCAACCTGTGGGAGCAATAGCAAAACGTCCGGTTAGTTTTCTTCACATTAACAACGAGATCGCTACTGGTCAGGGTCAGGATCCTACATTATGTTCCCGTTATGCCGATCCTTGATACGAAGAAGGTAGCACACGATAGAATATCCGGCCAGAGAGCCTACAAAATTGTCCAGAGCTCTTTTGTAGGTCTGGGAGCTCTCATCTCCAAATTGGTCAATCCAGAAGTTCCTATACATTCAGAAATAAGTGCCACTAAGAGGCTTTTTTGTCTGATAAGACCCTTACTTCAGGGTGGTATAGTTGGGGTAGTTCCTCTTAAGCGCATCTAAGGAGATGGAGTCATGAATGCCCTCTACGATGCCACCTCGAGGAGAGATTGCCAGGACATCGTAGGCCCTAGAAATGGCATCTTAGTAGTATCGAGCATCGGTAATGAAAAACCAAGCTCACCTTATGTAGACCGGAACTTTCGCTTTTTCGAAAATACACTTGAACTGTGCCACAAGCTGTGACGCGATTTGTTCCTATATAAAAGTAAGCCAATCAATGACTTTCCTGTGCTTTGATCTAATCAACTGCGAACACCTGTCGAAGGTCATCATTACTCTTGATTATAACTGCAAACAATCTCCAACCAGGTAACTTGCCGAATGTTGATGAGATTCGGATTCTTTCCTCCTTCTCTGCCCACCGCTCCTTGAATATTATAGGAGGCTTCACATGGGAATGAGAACGACAATTGGCCCCTGTCTGGCCTTCGATGTCGTCCTGGAAGCCACGCATGGAGATGTTAGAAAGCCATGATACAATATTTGGGCTTGCGGATTGCCCTACCGAAGAATGAGGGCCACCAGCAATGTCGTTACCACCTTCGCAATGATCTGGCCTACTGTTAGAAGGCCCACACGAAGAAGGTTCACCACCATGAGCTTGCGCAACTGTTGTGCCATCCCAGGTGTTACTTCTTGAACGTCTAAGGGTATCACAGTCGGTTGCAGAGAAGAGTTATGCCTTTGAATCAAGGGTACATGCCTGAAAGGCTTACATTGCCCACTGGCCCAAAGCTGCACCTTTTGCACTAGTTCGTGAGTTGTCCTCTCTGGCACTCTCTTCGAGTTGTGCAGGAAGAGCTCGCTGACACCGCGGAACACAGACATGTACCACGAGTAAGCAGGCGTCAAGTGAGGCTACAAGGGACATCTACCTGACACGTTTTCTCCTTCGCTTCCTGATGAACCAGATCGCTTCTGGAGTACGGACTTTTCAGCAAGAACCACCTTACGGGAATGTACAGAGCTTACCCTGAAAGATGAATCAGGTTCAAGCTGACTGCTTTCCGGAATGGTGCTATCAGGATACTTTGCTTTCCCTCTCTTGGATGGACAGACTGTCCTAAGTCGGTATGACGATGTTGGCAACTAACGAGACTGGGAGGAACAGGCGAAACTAGGCCTCCTAATAGGTCGTCATTAGCAACCCACGCAATCAAGGAAAGGCCATTAAAAGAGTCTCAAACCTAATACTATCGCACCGCGATCTTGAGATAGGTGACTTAGTTCGGTAGATGGGCCTTTCCCTTCCAAGATATTCATCACTTTCTCCTCATCGACGGCAACCTCTTCGTGCGGGGAGGAGGTCTCTACATCCAAGGTGAACTCCTTGTTGAAAGGTAGCGGGATAGTAAAGAAAGTCTTCATAGGCGGCGGCTTCGCTGGCTTACGCCTATCCTAATCCCGGACAAAGTCATTATAGAATCTTGATCGATTTGTTTTGACGGAGGAGGATTACCTGAAGGAGTCTGCAAATATAGTTCGGAGTATAAGCATAGTCTATGACCTCAAATGTCAGCAAGTATGGAACCCGTTCCTGGAGAGTAATACCGCGAGCGTGGCTTAACTAGTTACAGATCAACCGAGTACTCTACGTGTTGCAGTAGGTCTTACCTTCGTAGAGAAAGGGAAGGACTCCTCGTGGTGGATCTTAACAACCCTGTGGAAAGTGTTGCCCACCGGAACGTACACCACATTGGATGCCAAGTACAGTGCCTCAATCTTATAGAGCGGTAGATATCTAATTGGTAAAGTGTTTTTGGTCATAATATCAGAGAGTAAACCCTTTTACCGCTTGAAGACCATTCCTTAGCGCTGCGGCCCTTTCTTCAAGGGGCAGTACTATCAGTTTATCAGCGAGGCGGATGAGTTCCTCTAAGAAGCTTGGGGTCTGCTTAAACTATGTAGATGGCAGGCACCTCTGAACTTTTGGGTCCCGCAACAACATGGAGAAGCAAAGGAAGCATGTAGTATTACCAGTTCATGCCGCTCGTCATTGCCTACTAGAAAGTGAGCTTCAGTACCGACTGAGGCTTTCACCTCAGTACACGGCCGCGCCTGTTCCAACTGCCGGACAGTAAGCTCTCCAATGTGATTAGCTGGGAGGCGTTCCTGGGCGCAGTCTTCTTAAGTTGGTCTCAAGCGTTACGACATCCCATAAACATGCAGTACCGGTGGCAACTTCGTGTGGTCTTCACCAAAAGCTCTCCCAAGGTCCATACCCTTTGCAGATATGCCCCCTTGAGTTTCCACGGCGTGCATCAACTGCAGATCATCGGTTCCTTCCGTTGTTGTCGCGCTAATCCATTGATCGCCAGGTCGTCCTCAGCCCAAATCAATAAGAGTAGAAGTGCCTTACCTTAGAGCTTCAGAATGATATTGTTTGCCGCCCGCTTGGAAGCACTTCAGGAACCAATAGAGCTTATGACAAAATTGGAGGCACTCACTAATAAAGAAAGTCCGTGCAGTCATGAAGCAATCTTCTGTTTCTAAGGGAGTGGTAGCCCGTACCTACTTTTATCCAGCAAAAAGCTTTCCAACTGATATGACTTTGTATGACCACCATGAATTAGAAGGGTTGCCAGCTGCGGAATGTAAAATGTGACCTAGAAATTTACGTATTGTCAGCGAAGATCTTCAGTTGCCTGCCATAACTAGGAGACCTCTTGAGCATTCCATTCAAAAAAATCAAACATGTCCTTGGTGACATCCTTGTTGGCCCAAAGCTGGACTAGAATGTCAAAGAAGTCTCTGTTTTCTTTAACCTGTGAAGGAAATTGATTTATGAGCCATCCTTGATTAGCTACTATGGAGTTGGGAGTGTTCGCACATGCTCTGGTCCAGCTCCCGTTATCTGGATCCATCGCTCCTGCAGTAAGTTGCGTAAGCGTTCGCCCCTTGTTGGGATGCTTTTAGTAGGATTTATACAGGAGCAGCACCACGAAGTAGGCTCTGCCTCTTCCTCGTTTGACGGGATTGACATGGCTGATCGTGGGTCAGTTCTGCCTTTAGTTAATAGGGCTTGGCTGGGTTAGCTACCCTGTGTTCATGCTACCAAGTCGAAGACATAAACCATCTGGCTCGTAACGGGGCTGGCTGGTTATGTGAGATGGTGGTCTTCTTTTTTTCCGGGTCCGGGAGGTGGTCTGCGGGTGTGAGATGTGAGATGCCTCCATCATCGGAGAACCTCGAACTCCAGATTGTTCTCATTACTCACCGGTGATTGAAGATTACGAAGAGACATTATTTTATTGGGTCTACAGCAGGTACTCATACACGACAAGTTTCTGCAACCCTCCTGGGGATTGTCTCTGAGACCTTGCGTCTTATCCTTTATCTTGAGAACTTCAACGTAACATATATCGAATTTATGGGGCTTCTATCACGGACCTTGGGCAATGTCTCGCAATCCAGGGGTAGGTCTGCGTGGTCGAGGATCCTTGTTGCTGTCTTTCCTCTCAACTCTCAGACAACTCTTTCAACTGAAGACTGCTGACAGGTGGGTTTGCTAGGATGCAGACAGTGGAAAGATGTCAATAGAGCATTCATAGGTTGCGGACATAGTGTTCTTCCCATTACTCTCGATTAAGCTACTGAAGGACGTCTACACCACTAGCAGCACAGCCCAAACTTTGACGTGTCCGAGGACACATTGATTCCTACAGCATGAAACAGGAGGATGAATCTAGTGCGGCCGGAGTGGCGTCTAATCTGTCCTACACGGGCCTAGGAGACGTCGCGGCGGCCAGGGAGAATGCAATTGCGAAGTTCAAGGAGATTAATTGGTCTGAGTACACAAGGTAGGCTAATGTGCGCTGCCGGTCATTAGATAAAGCCCATTTTGCTTAGTATCTGCTACAGAACTGCCGCCTTCAACCTGAAACAAGCGGACGTAGAGGTATTCCGGGACGGAGAAGCAGTACTGGACGGGGGCAATGTAAGAGCCTTAGTTGCTGTTATCTTTCAAACGTTGGGCTTACTCATCACCTTGCAGGATAAGTTTATACTATCTTTTATGAAAGGTAAGTGGGGTAAGACAATGGTGAGGGTTCATGTCTGAAGCTGGGCTCCGTCAGACCATGGAAAGCAGTTCTGTCTTGGTCTTGTCAACCTTCTTCGAAAGATCACGGAGCCGACTGTGGTGCGGTATGCACTGGCGCGTATTGAGGAGCTTCTTTCAGGTACTCTAAGTCGCAGATGTACGGGACGGCAGCCCTTCTAATCAATCCTTGCAGAGCCAGCCAAACTGCGAGAAAGAGTGCAACTATTCATGGAAAATGGGGTTATTGACTCTGGACCTTTCCTGAGGCTTGTACGGTCTGGTCAGGGATATGCACAACATGCCGCGGCCACCAACCTTGCAACCTTATTAAGGTATGGGCGCCTTATTATCTTGGGGTGGATCGCTGGAACTATCGGATAATCGATTGGGTCTCTCTAGTGTGAAGCCACAGAATCAGGACATTGAAGCCCTGTTGGATTGGGTAGTCTCGTCCTTGGACCTTGGCAGAGGAATTGCCTCGGTTTTAAATGAACCGGCAACTGCTGGATCAGCCAGAGCGGCCGTGACGGCCCTTATGATATTACTAAGACTGGACGAAGCCCGGTTGCTGTTCGTAAAGGCGAATGGTATCAAACTGTAAGCTATTATCGTTCAAATCTGTCACATGACAAGCTCTGAGCTTACCATTTCTGCAGAGTGTCCGATCTGATAAAATACAGCGAAGGCCGAACCCAGCTGCTGTACGAGGTCGGTAGCGTCCGAGGGGTTTGGTCATGCGCTTCTTGTAACTGACTCCTGCTTGATCTCATATTAGCTGTGCTTTTGCCTGTGGACTCTGACCTTCTGTGAAGAGGCAATCCCCCATTTCGACAAAGTCGATGCGATCAGAACTTTGTGCAATCAAGTGAGTAAGCGTTTCCTCATCTACACACTACACACCAACTCATCAATATACGGAGCAGGTGGCGGCTGCTCCACGGGAGAAGGTTGTTCGTGTGGCAATAGCTGCTCTGCGGGTAAGAGGCCTTCCTAATATGTGCGCTGAGCTGTATCGCTCATTCCTCCTAGAATCTCACCGGCAAGATGAATTACAACCAAGCTATGATCGATGCTGCGCTGCTCAAAACGCTGGGGCGGCTGAAAGACAAGAAGTGGGCTGACTCAGACATTGCCGACGACATGGAACTCATTAGTCAGCGCTTACATCGTGACTACAAGGAACTAAGGTAGCGGCCCTTATGGACCTCAGATTCTGTTTGCACCAACTAACGCAACATTTTGTCCGAGCAGCTCAGTAGAGCGGTACGCGAAAGAAGTTATGTCCGGAAAACTTGAATGGAGTTTGCTGCACACAGAGAAATTCTGGCGAGAGAACGTGATGGAGTTTGAGAAGAGGGACTTTGAACTGATAAAGTAGGCCGAACAAACCAATCTGCCATTCGTCTACTATAGGCTCATCTTTCTGGCACTAGGATCCTTATCAACCACTTGAAGTCGGACAACCCGCTCACAGTTCAAGTGGCCCTCTACGACATTGGGGAATTTGTTCGTTTCTACCCGAACGGGCGGAGGTAAGATTCTTCATAGTAAGGGATCTTGTTGCTTACATCGACTGATTCTCCGCGCCTTATAGCATTGCAAAGACGTTGGGTGCCCGCGACCTTGTGATGGCTCTCCTGGCAGACCAGGATCCTGGCATTCAGAAGCAGGCTTTGGCAACCATCTCCAAGATGATGGTTCACAACTGGGAGTTTGTTCGATAAATTTGAGACGTTATCATGACCCGCGCGGGCAGCAGCTCTGATTACAGTGTCTTTCCTTGAATATCTTCCCTCTCAGTAGAAGCTTTTTTCCTATCATAGCACTGTGTATCAACGCCATATTGCCCTTTGGGCTGGCGAGGGCTTTGGAACGGAAAGTGCAGAAGCGCAAGGTCCTCCACACTAATATGCTCCGCCCATATCTTGCCCTATGATACCAAATACACCAATAATCAAGCGTGAAAGGTGTTTTAGTAGGAAGTTGTATGATGGGTTCCCCTTACTAATGCCACAAGAACTTTCTTCTCACGCTTATCCCAATTAATGCTTGAGACACAATGACATTAGGTCTAGATACGGCTGAACTAATGACAATGGGATAGGGAACACTAAGTACTGGTAAGTCTTCCACGATATTGACCAGGTTACTGTCAGATGCTCTCGTAGTGACATTTAAGAGGATACGTCCATCCTTCTTGGCCGTGCTCACTAAGCTGCCGCCATCAGCCATGGATGAGGGTGCGCACTATATTTAACTCAAGAGCATGACCACTGTTGGGAGAGCTGCGATTCCATATTCAATTATTCCTGTTCATAGGATTCCAAGTAACTACTACTGTATGCCCGGGCAGAGAAGTCTTTGATGAAAAATAGCCTAATGTCTGCGTGACATCGCAGCAGTGATGGAGATGACCGTGAACTTCGTCATGCTTGGAGCCATAATAGCTGTACAAGTACATTCTTTTTTAAGAGCCTTTGTTCTGAACGTTACGGAAGCCCTAAAAGTCCTCTGTCACTACGGTACTCGTACAAGGTACCTGAGACAAAATAATGTCTGTACAAGGAATAATAGGCCTTGACCATTTATAACCCGCTTATTACCAGTTCTCAGAACAGCAGTGTGGACCATGTACACGTACTACAGAGATGCCGTTTACAAAGGCAAGCAAGCGCTTTCTAGGGTTCTGAAGATAAACAGCAACCATCACCGAACAGACAGGTCATCAAGGGCCGTGTAACTTGAAGCAGATCGCACTCAAGGTTGGGTGGGATAGAAGCGCCACCAGCCAGCAAGCAACAAGGCCCCAGTCTCTTGCAGCAGCAGTGAACTGCGCCACGTCTTCTTCTAATCACTTTCATCCTGTCAATCTCACCTCGGGGAGCTATCTATATAGGAGCACGGAGGAAAGCTGGTAACGAAGACCAGAAGACCCTAAGTGACTAAGCACTAACGCTTGGTATGAGCGCAACGGTCTTTTGAGCATCAGAGCAATTGGGGTGAGGGGGTAGTCGGAAGCAAAGGCAGTCCAGCGTTGCAACGCATTGCTATCTAACCCCAGAGAAGGGTTTTGATCTTATGCGGTTCCTCGGCCTCCGACTGCTGAAGCATGGGGACAGGGATCAGGCTCTAGACATCTCCACGGCAGCACCCGCCCTTGCAGAGCCCAAAACAATGAAAGTGGAGGTGTTCGCGGAGCAGTAGGAGTCCGGGCACCGTACCAGGACCGCCCCTACGGCAGCTGTGAAGAGGGGATTTTCAACTGAGACCGAGGGGCACTGCGGTAGGTGCAAGGCTTGGAGTGTCATGCCCGACATGAGGGCACCCATCGCTCCTATTCATGAAGACCAGCTGTCGATGTTTGAGTGGATCCCAGCGCCCATGTGGGCCTACTGCTGTGATGAGAGGAAGATGTTATGGTCCAACGCAAGGGGTCAGTAGTCCTTATTCTGATTTGCTAGGGCCTGTGTTGGCATCTTTACAAGCTGATAGAGGTGGAGTAAAATATCTTCATGGCTGTAGGTCTTGAATTTTGGAAGTCGCCGTCACTCGAAGAGTTCACTTCCAGGGATTTCTCTGCTGATAGCGATACGGCCAAAGCTCGACAGGATCAACTTGCCCGCCGTGTAAAAGGGGGAGAGTTTGTCGTTGAACATTGGACTTTGTATCCACGTGGTGTCGGTAGGTCTCATCGTCGATAAGGCAGTCTCTTCAACCCCTTTAGACTGACAGCATCTGCCTTTCTCTCGCATCAGCGGTGCAGGTCATTGTCACCATTGTTCCATTATTGAAAAAAAATGGAAATATCGCTCTCCTCCTCTTTGGCCAGAGCCCTGACCCCGGCCTGACAGATCCATTTATGCTCCGAGGTGTTGAGGCTCTCCGGCACACTCAGGTGGCTTTTGGTTGTGTAAAGGTCGCCATTTGTCCTTCAAGTACTCATCTGCTGATGCAGGTCAAGATTGTTATGTTCAATGACCAGTTCGATACCCTGATGATAAACCCTGCTGCCGAGCGTGCGTTTACCAATAACAAGCTAACTCCCGCGTATTTTACGGAAGAGGACGTTGTGCAGAGGTTTCAAAGCCAAGTATCTGAGGCGTCGGCATTAACGTCCAACCTGCCACCCAGCGGTAAGTCGTCATTCAGACGTGGTGAGAGGATCGTAGATACTCAGTCGACTGACTAAGTCGACTTTCTAGCGGGGAAGGTAAATCAAACAGTGACCAAAGACGGTGAACTTGAACCCGAAGAACTGAAAACGCAGGGGTCAGTGGGCGCCGGGCAAAAAAGGGAAGAGGCCAAGGTAAACGTGTCGAAAGCTTGCCTGTTAGCTGCTGTGCCGGTGACTCACCGGATTGGATCGTCAACGTTCAGGCCCAGAAGACAAATAGGAGCGACTCTCCGCATAGATTAGATGGTGTGATTTTCGAGGGCGAGTACCGCATGGTATGCGGGACCGAGCCCCATTGGCACAGCGTTGCGGTCAGGAGGTGTCTCGATCCGTGCACTGGGAAAGTAGCCTTCCTTCTCCAGGCAGTCGATATTGATGACCGGGTAGAGGCACAGCGGGGCGCATCAAAGCTGCGAGAGACCCTGCACCACAGTGAACAGAACTTCCGTTTACTGTATGAGGTAATCTTAGCCCTTCTTACTTGGCAAGGTGCTGTTGGATTCAATTTGCTCTTGCGAAGGATGCTACCGACGCGATAATGCTGGTTGACACTCGGCTTAAGGTTCTTGATGCCAACGCATCCGCCCAAGCACTACTAGGATTTGAGAAATCTTCTGACTTGATCGGAATGACTTGGAGCAGTTTATCGCATCCAAGCAGTCTCCAGTGTCTGCCGGGTGAGGTTAGCTTACTCCATATTCCGCTTTGTCTTTCCGAGACTAAGTAGACTGCTGTGTAGTGGAAAGCGGCTCTTTGGAGTCCTGTGCGGAGGAGCTGGTAGCCGGAATGGAATCCGGTAGGATTTGTACCGCCTCCTTGGTCGCTACTAGCATCTTTGACTTACCAATATATGTCCATGCACTCCTTTTGATGTTCCCTTGAAGTTAATTGCCGCTATGAATGGAGTCTGATCAATGGTCGAGGATCTCAAAAAGACCCAATTAAGTGCGAAGTATCCGTGTCCCGGCTGAAAAGGACGTATAACAGCAAGGACGTGCTGCTTGTGATTGTCCGCGACATCACAAAGCAGAAACAACTGGAAGAACAGCAGATCCAGGCGAGAGCCGAAGCCGAAAGATTGCTGACAGTTAAAGCGCAGTTCCTTGCGGCTATGAGTCATGAACTCCGAACACCCCTCACTGTAAGCTGGGAGCAAAAAGGAACCAAAAGGTCTATAAGGTAGTGTCGTATTGATTACTCTACCTGTTCAAACTAGGGGATCATTGGCTCCCTGGAGATTATTGAACAAGAGCAACATAGTCCACACACAAGTGAGTTCCTCCAAATTATGCGAGAGTCCACCCAGTTGATGCAGGTAAGAGGAAAAAGAACTGCGCCGTGTAAAGTATGTTTGGAAGTCTTGAGCCTGTGTATAGGGTAGGGCTTCTGATGTCCATCTCAATAAAGGTGAAAGAGGGACTTAAGGCATCAGACGTCAGGAGAAAACTTCTCACGCGTGGATTTTCAGGACATCGTCAATAACATATTAGATCTTAGCAAGCTTGAAGCCGGGAAGATGACAATATCACCGACCGCTATGGATCTTGGAAAAGCTATTGATGACAGCGTTAGCATCGTGAGACCTCTGGCGACGAAGAAAGGTTTAAAGCTGACGACAATATGGCACGGACCAAAAGATACAATGTATATGGCAGATGACACCAGGGTAGGGACTCGTCAGTGTTTCCCCGATTGAATTGCCTCGCGACATAACTGATTTTTCTGTTATGCAAATCATTGCAGATCCGACAAGTATTGCTTAATCTTCTGGGCAATGCGGTCAAATTTACGGAGGAAGGCGGCGTAGTGATCCAAGTGAACGTTTGCGCTAGTCAAGATGTGGGAAAGAGGTCTGTCAGTATTGCAATCGAGGACACAGGCACAGGTAAAACCGCATAAGTTGGTTTGCTCGTATTACCTGTCTTATGTGGGTCCTTTATAATGTCTGGGGGCACAGGCATTCCCGAGGAATTCTTACCGCAACTGTTCAATCACTTTACTCAAGCTGATAGTTCCATGAGTCGAAGGTTTGATGGAAGGTGGGATTAGCTGTCTCCCATTCCTTCTCGCATAACGGACCGGTGAGGCTAATTCGTTCTCTCTCGCCAGCGGCTTGGGCTTAGCAATTACTCGGCGCCTCCTTGACTTGTTAGGCGGTTCTATTTCGGTGGAAACAAGAGTGGGAAAAGGTATCCTATCAATAAATGATCACGTCCATGGCCAGCCTTTATTCACAGGTTAGTCTGTAGGCACGACCTTCAAGGTCAGACTAGAGCTGCAAGCCCTCGACCGTACTGGAATCCCAGAGCAGCCCTCGGCAAAAGCCAATCTCAACCATTGTGGCACAGAGGAGAATAGAAGGGCGGCGCCAAATCGGACACTGGATGTGCTGATGGCTGAGGATAACAAGATCAACCAGGCTGTTATACGGTTAGATATATACTACTTTCCTGTGTTTTTTTTTCTCCTTCTATGTAAGACGCTGATGAATTGCTGCAGTTCTCTCCTTCTACAACTAGGCCACAAGGTCACCATAGTAGAAAATGGCCTCGAAGCGATTGAAGCAGTATGTAACCATGACTATGATGTCGTCTTAATGGACTGGATGATGGTAGGATGACTCTGTGGAATCTTACTGGCTCTGGAAAGTGAAGGAAGCTAATCTCTATAACTGCGTTTACAGCCAGGGTGTGACGGTCTGGAAGCCACAAAAACCATTCGACGACTAGGCAAAGTGATGCCAATCATTGCGATCACAGCCAATCTGATGCCTGGAGACGATAAACTTTGTCGCGACAGCGGCATGAATGCGGTCGTTACCAAGCCCATTAAGAGAGACGATCTCAAGAATGTTCTCTGTACGCTCTAGAAGCTCCAACTCCTTCACAAAGTGGTTTGCTCACGAGCTTCAGGACAGGCGTCTGGTGCAGCTTTATTTATTTCGGGGGCGGCTATGGGGGTTGTTGTTCTTGTCCACAAAGCAATCGTCCGTCTATTTTTATATTTATTTTCTTATGTATTCTTATCAATAAAATTGACATATCGAGTGCGTGGAGGTCTTACATCTTCGTCCTATGTCTCTCCTGTTGTCCATGCACCCTTCTCTGGGCATACGGCACTGTCCTTCTGAGCTCTCTGAACCTACCTTGACGAAGTAAGGCACCGTAGCGAAGAGGAGAACAGCAACCGAGACCTAGTAGTTCTATGTATATGTACGACAAAGTTTCCTAGTGCCTGATGAACGACCTGACTGGCGTTAGTTATTCGTAAGCCTGACCGTCATCAATAACCTCTTTAAACTAATGCAGAGGGAACAAACACTCGAGAACCCTGGGTGTGCTCTGAA